>VWYH01002897.1:30328-70527 GCA_013399365.1 Pampusana beccarii
CGTTCTATGATTCTATGACTCTATGAGATCTATAGATGAGGCTCTTAGGGACATGGTTTAGTGCCAGAGTTAGGTTATAGTTGGACTCGATTATCTTAAGGGTGTCTTCCAACCGAAACGATTCTATGATTCTATTCTGTGACCTGCATGGTCTGAAATACTTGATTTACGACAGAGCATTTCTTAAGGACTGGTGTTGGCAGTGCTGGGATTACACTGAAGGACTAGCTCTGTCAAACTCTCAGAGCAGTGACCGAAGTACACTTAAACATTCAAAACCAATAACATAAGCTCCAAAAGCCAGTGGCACTGACTTGGATAAACAACACTGAAAGGTTTGGCTTCAGCTGGGTGCTTTCTGCGAGAGACTGGAGCTTGACGCTGCAAAAGATCCCTCCATAGGAGGATCATTTACTGCAGGACTTGGTGTAGATAACTTTCTAACTGCTTGAAGAAAGCTGTTTGGATTGTTTTGTTAGCAAAAAGTTTTATTACCATCTCCATGTGGAAACGTGTTCTTGGTGCCCAGACTCTACTGTTACTCTACAGCTCTTGATGCATTTACTGATGGTTTTGATTTTCTCTTAGACATGGGTTTAAGCCTTTCCTTCCTGATGAGTATTAGCAAGAATGTAAAGTTGTGGCAATTACAGAATTTTGCTTAAAGTACTGTGTGTGGAGTGTTGTTGTTATTGCGAGTGGATTCTTTTTTCTTATTCAACTTTATGAAACAGCAAGATGCATTTATCTTAGTGTTCTGGACACACTAAGAAATGCTTAATACAATGAATATTAAAGACCAGCAACACCCAAGTGTACATTGATCATTGATAGTATATACTTTTTTTTTTTTTTTTTCATTTATTGTGTGTTTTGAAACCAGTTACGTAGCAAGTTTGAGGAATGACAAATTTCAGCTGGCCTGTCAACAGGCTCTAAATGATACTGTGCTTATGTTTTTCTTATATATGCCAAATTATGAATGCTGTCATGCAACTTAGTCTTTGAAAAGGTGCAGACATTGCTACAGAGTTTTATTAGAATTAATCTACCAATTTTCACTTGAGCAACATGTTCAGGTAGAAGTCCAAAATCAGCAGTAGCAGGCTTAAGGATAATAGGTTATATCATTTGAGAGACCCTAATCTGCAAATTAACAGCTCTTTCTCAATTTTATCAGCGTTGTAGACTCCTTGAATCTTTTCTTCCAGGTGGAAGAAGAGATGAAATGGCCTCAAGTTGTGCCAAGGGAGGCTTTTATTGGATATTAGGGAAAATTTCTTCACAGAAAGGGTTGTCAGGCATTGGAACAGGCTGCCCAGGGCAGTGGTGGAGTCACCATCCCTGGAGGGGTTTAAAAGATGCATAGATGAGGTTCTTAGGGACATGATTTAGAGGTGGACTTGACAGTGTTGGGTTAACAGTTGGACTCGATGATCTTAAAGGTCTTTTCCAAACAGAATGATTTTATGATTCTCTGAAAAAACAGCTAGTATTCTCTGCTATTCCTGCTTTATTCACTTGAGATTCTCAAGGCTCAAAATGCTGACTGCACCACCTCCATCATAGTGAGATACTGTCCTTGCTCTACTCCGGGTGGTAATCCTTTAGAAGCTGCCAGCCCCAGTCCCTGGTGTAGCTTTTCTCACAGGAGCAAACGACAGAATTCTCCTTGTGCCGTTGCCATATTAACAGCAACGAGAGCTTCCTATCCCGTATCCTACTTCATTAAATTATTTAGTGCTATCTCAGCCCATGAGTTGTGGGGCTGCTTCTGGATTTAGCGTGTAGGTACTTCAACATAGGGGTTTCTTTCTGAGAATTACATGATACTGAAAGCAAATACCTGCATCATATTCCAGAAGTTGTTTGCCATGAAAATCCATTAATTTTTCCTTTTAAGAGAGATGTCCATTTATAGATGTATAACTGCAATATAGAGACAATAATAACCTCCTTCTACGTTTTTCCTCACTATTCGGAGATGCCGTTTGGTTTCAGGTCAGAAATTGGTAGAGTCCAGGAGCTTCATTCTCTTGTTACGTCCAAATTTCTCTTTCATAACACATGAGTCTGTGTCTTTTTGATACGATAATCTTCCTTCCATCCTCTTCAAAAAGTTTTCTGTCCTCCTGAAGTAACTAGTGAAATACCTGTTCTGTAGCTTCAGCTCACCTTTTACAGTGGTCTCTTGGTAGTCTGGTAGGTCCACATCTCCCATCAGGTATTATGTTATCTGGTTATCTGCCTAGTAGTCAGGACTAACTAGACTTCACTCCGTATGTTGTTTTGATCATCCGTCCATCCATTCAATACGTTAATCTGGTCAGTGCAGGGCTGAGTAGATGATCCACTTATATGATGGAGCATCCAGTCTGTTGTGTCAGCAGCTGCTTCTGGAAAGCACAACCTCTTTGATTCATATAGTAATTGGCAAAGATTATTTTAGATAGGATAATTTAACAATTAATGGAGAAAAGTCCTATATTTTTTATGTGGAGTTAGATGTGTTTGTAAAAATATTAAAATTACAATTACACTAAAATTACGTATAGGAAGAAATTGCATCAAAACTCTCCAGTTCAATTTGTTTGATGGTGTTAAATCTTTTACAACATCAGTGACACTGATAAAAAACAGAGTAATCTGTAAGTTTTTAAATCTAAATAGTAAATAATACTTCATTGTTAATACATAAAATGCTGAATCTTTATAAAGTAGTTAGAAATGTAGACACTGAGTAAGTAGTGGCATCTGTCATTGTTAACTCCTCTGCTCAATATCAGGCTATTAAATAGTAGCACAAATACACATACTGGTGGATGTCTTCAGAATAATGAGATCTGATCCGTAGGTTTCAGAAGGGTGGACTTGTGAAAAAATTGAAAAAAATCTGTATATTACTGCTTATTTCAAATACATTTTCTTCTGTTGTGTGACTTGATCTTTCCACTCTTGATTCTCTAAAGAATCAGTCAGAAGATAATGCTTACATTTATTGTGCATTTTCTCATGTGCTGTAACTTGGAACCCTTCATTCATGAGGATTAATGATGTGCTTAGAATACTTTATTATTTCTCCTTCACTTATTTCACTATAAATATCTTCATTTTTTCTTCCTTAAAAACTAAACCTCCAATTATAACTTTGTTGAGAACCATGTAGTACTGAATAATGACTCTAGTGATTACACCAGTAGACTGATAATGCAGTCTCTTTCTTTCTTTTTTGAAGGATAAAAAGACTTATTCCTGTCCTGTGTGTGAGAAGTCGTTTTCTGAAGATCGACTTATAAAATCGCACATCAAGACAAATCACCCTGGTAAGAAAAAATTCTCAGTCTATTGCAATAAATAGATAAAGGTTTGGAGTGAGCAGTTGAAATGTAATTACATTCTGAAGAAAGAGAAGAATCTACATCTGATTTAACTAGGTTAGAGTAAAAATTGGATTGGTTTTGCAGATGTTAGAATTTACAGTGAAAACATCATTGTTCCAGCTTGTGTGTTGTGGAGTATATCAGGTAATTGTGCTAAGAAATGTGTCTTCATCTGGCAAAGAACTCATTTCTAAAAGAGGACCTAGATGAATTCAAATTAAGCACTGAGAAGTTTGGAATTAGGCATCTAGACGTCCTGTAACAACCCATGAGACATAAAATTCCCATCAGCCATACATAAACTGACAGAAAAGTGTTTGTCACCCATTATTTCATCTGTAGGTAATTCATATCAATGCGGAGGTCCCTGAGCTGAGTCTGTGTGTGCTCACTTAGTGTGTGGCTGGGCTTTACCTCCAGGGCCAGCTCAAGTCTGTAGCAGGTCTGGACCAAGCTGTGATGTTGTATGGCCGGTGTTAAGCTGCAGCTGTTAAACCTGGCTGGATCCGCGCTCTGAACTCCTTTCAAACTCTATTTGCACCTAACAGAATAATAGAACACCTTGGGTTGGAAGGGACCTTCAAAGCTCATCCAGTGCCACCCCTGCCATGAGCAGGGACATCTTCACCAGATCAGGTTGCTCAGAGCCCCGTCCAGCCTGGCCTGGGATGTCTCCAAGGATGGTTCATCCACCACCTCTCTGGGCAACCTGGGCCAGGGTTTCACCACCCTCATTGTAAAATATTTCTTCCTCATGTCTGGCCTGAATCTCCCCTCTTTTACTTTAAAACCATCAAACCTTGTCCTGTTGTAACACGCCCTTCTCAAAAGTCTGTCGCCATCCTTCTTACAGGCCCCTTTAGGTACTGAAAGGCTGCAATAAGGTCTCTCCAGAGCCTTCTCTTCTCCAGGCTGAACAACCCCAACTCTCTCAGCCTGTCCTCACAGCAGAGCTGTTCCAGCCCTCAGAACATCTTGGTGGCCTCCTCTGCCCCCTCTCCAACAGGTCCATGTCTGTCCTGCGCTGAGGGCTCCAGAGCCGGACACAGGACTCCAGGTGGGGTCTCACCAGAGCAGAGGGGCAGAATCACCTCCCTCGACCTGCTGGTCACACTCCTTGTGATGCAGCCCAAGATCCAATTGGCCTTCTGGGCTGCAAGAGCACATTGTCAGCTCATGTCCAATCTTTCATCCACCAGTCCCCCCAAGTCCTTCTCCGCAGGTCTGTTCTCAATCCCTTCATCCCCCAGCCTGTACTGATATGGGGGTTGCCCCGACTCAGGTGCAGGACCTTGCACTTGGCCGTGTTGAACCTCAGGCATGTCAACTGCGCCACTCAGCTTGGTGTCATCTGCGAACGTGCTGAGAGTGCACTCAATGCCACTGTCTGTGTCAATGATGAGGATATTACACAGTACTGGTCCCAGTATAGACCTCTAAGGGACATTGCTTATTACTGGTGTCCATCCCGACATTGAGCCATTGACCACTACTTTCTGGGTGTGACCATCCAGCCAGTTCCTCAACCACCAAACAGCCCACCCATCAAATCCATACCTCTTCAATTTAGAGAGAAGATGTTGTGAGGGACCATGTCAAAGTCTCTACAGATAGATGACATCCACAGCCCTTCCTTTATCCAGTGATGTATTTACTCCATCATAGAAGCCACTAGGTTGGTCAGGCAGGACTTGTCCTTGGTGAAGCTGTGCTGGCTGTCTCAAGTCACCTCCCTGTTCTCCATGTGCCTCAGCAGACCTTCTAGAAGGATCTGTTCTATGATCTTCCCAGGCACAGAGGTGAGGCTGACAGGTCGGTAGTTCCTGGGGTCCTCCTTTCTACCCTTTTAAAAAATGGGTGCGATGTTTCTCTTTTTCCAATCACCAAGAACTTCACCTGACTGCCATGAGTTCTCAAATATCTCAGAGTGCCTTGGTAACTACATCAGCCAATTCCTTCAGGGCTCTGGGGTGCATTACATTCTAGTGCCCTGATTTATCAGTGCAAGCACAGCATAAAATGAATGTATTAAGTCAGTGTGCTGTGCCTGAGTAAACAATCCTTTCTCAAATCTTGGGAACACAGTGCCAAAGTGACTGGTGCAGGGGCTGATTTAAATCTGACTGATGTAAAAGGGGCAAAGCATTGTGTGTCTGTACTTTTCTCCTCAGTATCTGTATTTTGTTGGATAAAAGACCGTCTGCTGCTGCGGATGAAGAAGAGTTGACTGCATTGGCCAACATATTTTAATTAACTCATCTACAGTGTGACTTATCACCTGACATATTTTGATATTAATAAAGAAAATACCAGCCATGCTCAAATTGAGTTTGGGGAAGGAAAAATCCAATTAAAAGATGTAACTTTTCTTGTCTCTGTCAGAAATTCAACATAATAGGTAAAGCAGTAGTTTCGTATCTTCCTACTGCCACTAGATAGTGCTAGACCCGTGTTTTAAACAATTTCCTTCACTCTCCTTTCAGACTGACTCCCAGTTTAGCTCTTTAGTTACCGAACCTCTTTATTTGCAGACCGCTCTACAGCAGTGTGGTTGGAGGGCTTGTCACACATCAGAGGACATGTCTGATGCAGCAAACTGAGATGAGGAAAGGCTTCTGAGCTATACGGTAGTCAGGAGGTATGTCACCCAGGAAGCATAGAAATTAACGTCAAGAGCTGTGCCTGTAAAGCCTTTGTGCCATCTCAGCCACGGAGTTTAGGAGCCCTCCCTAAATAAAGTGTTCTGTGAACGAGCAGGAGGTAAAGCACTGTGCCCTTACAAGTTTCTGCTGGTCTGCACTGGTCCCTTGGCTGTGAATTATTAGTGTGTGCTGTGTCTGGGGTCCAGAAATACCAGTTAACTCTGGAGGCCTGATGTGCTAAACTCATGCATTTCAATACTTTTGAACAGTTCATTTGGTATCTGAATCCCTCTAGAAGTATACTGTAAATTTTTTCATCCAGGAAAATGAATTATTTTGAAGTCTGGCTGATAATAGAGGTAAAGTTAGAAAAGAAAACCTGCACAGCCTATTATTTTGTGTCCTCATTTTTATTTCATACATCGCAGGCAAATAGATCTTTGAAGCAAAATACCAGATTTATTGGATATATTTCCATGATACTAAGGAAATACTACATCTAAGATATGCCTATGCTGTAGTTACTCAACAACACCGTTTTAATATATGGAGGAGAATTAATGCACAAATCTTTTTTCCTGTGCATGCTGTCCTTGTAATGAGGAGGAAACCCTTTATTCGTACAACATACTTAATTACAAGCCAAATGAATGTGAGGGGTCTGATGGTATAAACTCTCAAGTACTGCAGTGGAATGAATGCAATTGTTTTTAAAAATGTGAATGAAAAACAATAAAGATGAAAGGAATGCTGTTAAAAGGAATTGAATTTTAAAACAACATATCAAAAATTAATTTAAACTGAAACCCTTTCATATTTATCATTAAAATGCTATTTCTGGAGCTCCCCTCTCCTCCTTTCTTAATATCATTCAGCATGACCCCTCTCTTAACTCCTCTATTTCATGAAGTAGAAAGTGTTAAATAAAACAGTACTCTTTCCTTTTCTAGGTTTGCAGAGAACAGGAGTTGAATTCTGGTCCCTTGAAGGCACTGGGACAAAGATCTCTGTGGACTTCGGTAGAGCAGTATTTCAAACCAAAGAGATAAGAGAGCTTGGCTTTATTGCCAAATGATTTGGGTCCTCAGCAGTGAAGGAGGAGTCTTTGATTCTGGTCCCAGCTCTCAGAATTATTTACCTTTTCATCCACCCTCTGATTTAATATGATATTTGATAATAGTCCTGAGACATGAGAGGCATCAGCTCTCACAGATCCCTGCTGAGCAGACACAGTAGCCTGCAGTCATGAACGAAGGATCTAAGCCATAGAAGGCAGATGAGGGTTCACGCTTGTGTCTGTATTTTTCTTTTTTGGGTACTTTAGAACATTTCTCTGCTCAGTTCGTAGGCTTTTATATTTCCCTTTTGAGATTGTTTTCTTGGTGCACATGAGTTCAGGCAGGATTTTTGATTCTACTCTGGGACCAATCATCAGGACACTAAGTAGGACAGTTCGTGTTTGGTAAAAATCTAAGTCTAGACTATAACTTTACAATTTTGTAAGATTTTGGGCATAAGAAGTCATCAGCTTTCATGTCTTAATGTTTAGATTGCCTGAGCGCTGTACTCTCATTGAAGTGTGATATTTAAATTTTTATTAATCTGAAATGCATTGAGCGATTTGATTTATTTTTTAAAAGCATTCGGCAAGGTTTTCATTATGTATTTTTGTGACATTTTACTTTGAACTTCATTACTTTCAGCTTTTCGCTGTGACAACCAGAACATTAGATTATATGAAGGAAAAACTTTAAAAGCTGAGTGTGTTTAGGAGAAGAATCTTAGTTGCTATCTCCAGCTATCTAATAGGAAATTAAAAAGGAAGACATAGCCAATATCTTCTTTGACATGTACAATATAGGGACATGAGTTGCAGCAGGAAAATTCTGATTAGAAATTAGAAATATAATTTTGACTGTAAAGGTGGTCAAACACTGGAATGGGCCAAGAGAATCTCCACCCTTGGATGTGTTCAGAACAGGAGTGGATGTGACCCCAAGCAACGTGATGTAACTTTGAAGTTGAAACTCCAAAGTTGACCCCGCTTGGAGCAGGTGACCTTAGAGGTCGCTTCCGATCACATTTATTCTGTCTTTTCTTTAAAGTTTCTGATTATCAGGCATTGTGATCGTTGTAGCTGTGGCTGAAATGAGTTGTCTTCAGATCCTTGACGTCCGGAAATCTGGGGTGAAATCTTGAATAATGTCTTTTGAAAGTTTTAAAGAAAAATGAATGCTAAATTAGCGTATTGGAAAAGTTAGTAGTTGGTAAATGATTTCTAAGCCAGTGGCACAACCAAGAATTTTTTATGATTAAAATATTTTTTGAGGTCAGGAGAGAAAGGACGGAACATCGTAGAATCCCTAAAGGACAAAAAAGGTCCTTATGTTCTTTGCTCAGGTCTTATCTGAGTGGCAGGAGGGGAAGCGGAGCTTTTAAAAAGTTGGAGTGAATCAGGATCTAGCTCTTCGTTATTACTTACAGAACAAATTCCCTCATGTCCTTCTGGTTTTTATTACCTTTTACATTTCTCTCAGAGGTTTCAATGACGACTATTTCTGAGATTCTTGGCAGAAGAGTTCAGCTGAAAGGACTTATTGGAAAACGAGCTGTGAAATGTCCCTACTGTGATTTTTATTTTATGAAGAATGGATCAGACCTTCAACGTCATATTTGGGCTCATGAAGGTAAAACTCTGGTTTTAAGCTTTTGGGCATATAATCAGTCTCATATTACACAAAAGCTTTGCTGACATAAAAAGGAATTTGAATTCATTGTTATACCTGAATCAAAAATTTTAAGGTTAAATAATTATTTTAATAGATTCCGGATCACATATGGAAGTGCATGCTTATAGTGTGAATAGACAGCTTAAATGTTTACTAAAATTAATAAGTTTCCGATTAATTTTTTTTCCAAAAGTCATTCATAAACATCTGTAAAGTATTCTATAATATATGTGAGTAAGGAGGAGTGAATTAAATACATGCTCAGACTCTCAAAGCAAGTAATTTTCTGGATCTTCTCATGAGTAACTGCTGCTCCTTTCACGTTTTTCCAAAAAATACTTGGTCTGGAAATCTATTAGTAAAACAATTGAAATGAAATGGCTTTGATGTATACATATAAATTCCATGTGTATTTTAGTTAAACCATGCTGAGCATAGCAGCTTGCAGACACGGACATAAACAGTGATGAAAAACCCCTAAGAAAATGCTGATCTTACCTATGACGTTTTAGGGAGAAGTTCCAGGAAAATGGCAACACACAGGTTAAAAATCCCTAGAACTTAAAATCTGTACCCAGCACAATCTTGTGTCTACAGGGTTTGTCTGTTTTCCTAAGAGGTTGAAGACAACTCATATGCTCTTTAGTTAGTTAATAAACTATGGAACAGATTGGCCATGGTGTTTGAGCATTACTTTGGATTCTTTAGCCATCCCTCTGCATAAAGGGGATGATGAGATTGGGTGCTCTCAAACTGATCTTTTGGTTACAAATTGGTTACAAATTGGTGCAGATGGGTCAGACATTTATACCAGTACAGCATATTTATGTGAATGCTTTAACTATGAGCTTACCTGCCTGGGTACTCTAGGCTTAGAGCAATTATTTGTGTATTCCATAAATACAGTTCATTTATTCTGCAAAAAAATCTTGGAACCCATCTCCCAGCAGGAGAAGAGGTGAATAGAAGTTTATTCCCAAATCAAAGTATGCAATCAAGTCTGCTTTAAGTAGACTGTAATTCCTCATGCTTGTAAATCTAATTTTAAGGTCGTGAATATCGATCTAAAACTGCCAGAGCCTCATGAAACTGTTGAACTACTCTGCCGGGTTGGATTTATTCAACTTTTCTTTGAAGGGTTTACTTGGTTCTTGTAGTCGTTCTGCTAGGTGACCTGCTGTGCATCTCTTTGTTACAGATTTTGGACTGTTTGAGAGAAATGGTATTGTAAATGCCTGCATCTTACTGAGAGAGGGGGGGAAAAAGTACTACTGCATGTGCCATTAGCAAATCTGCTACTCATTAACAATAAACACAGCTTTGCACATTTAATTTCTGCTTATATTTTGAGTACCTAAGAAACTAGTCCTCCTTAAAACAGGTTTCTTCATGCTTTATTCTAGTAAATAGAGAATGATAGTTATCTGAAGACTTTTTGAGGGAGATTTGGTATGTAGACCCACTAGGCATCAAGTTAGGCAGTCTGGATTCTACGTTTAAATGAGTGATGGACACACCAAAACTAAAATATTAGTATTTGCTTAGTTAGACTCAGTACCTGGCTTCAATAGGGAAGTATTTAAACTGAAAAGAACCCCTCCTTTCTCTTAGTCAGTCAAATGGTGCTGTGAAGAGCTTGGTATCATTTGCACAGAAGCTATACATGACATTTCTTAAATGTAGATGTCCAAATTTTAAAATCTTGACCTTGTTGTCTGTGTTGCTCACATGATCTGAAATTTCTTTCAAGCCGATTTCCACCCTCTCATCAAAAGGAGAAGCTCGTTTGTTTCATAGTATATATTTTTTTATTATTATTTTTAGGTGTCAAACCCTTTAAATGTTCTCTTTGTGACTATGCCACCCGCAGCAAGAGTAACTTGAAAGCCCATATGAATCGTCACAGCACTGAGAAAACGCACCTTTGCGATATGTGTGGGAAAAAGTTCAAATCAAAAGGCACTTTGAAGAGCCATAAACTCCTCCATACTGCTGATGGTAGGTGCATGTTTGTTAAATCCAAGTTCATTTTCGGGCAATAAATACTGGCTGTGCTTTAGGATCTTATTATCAAGCATTTTTCAGTTGAACGCTAAGTGCTGCTTACAAATTTTCTTTATTCCTGGGAGACGTTGTGAAATAAAATTCAACACTTTGAAGAAATTAATTTCTGTGAAAGAGAAACAGCTGTCTCTGGAATACTTGATCTTTTTGCAATTTTACGTTTGCCTTATATCCCTTTATATTCTAACAGAGAGTTGTTATCTCAACAGAAATTTGAAAATACAAATAATTCCATGGTTAAGTCTCTCACTGCTTTCTCCTGTGAGAATATTGTGAGGATTTGCCCAATCCAGTAGCCCAGTAGAGGTAAAGCTGCGTAGCTCAGTGTCTCCAGGCCTAGTCAGCCTGAGCATGTATATTTTCTATAGGCACACATGCAGCACGTGCGTTTGCTCTATGTTTTTAATATTTCTGGGATGATAACAGACAAAAGTGAGATACAAATTAAAAAATACATCTTTTATATCAAAATTTGGGACACAACAATACTTTATTCCTCTGTGATTATCAAATTGAAGTACATGTTTTAGCAGGGTAAGTTGTACAGACCTTCATTATGGCTTAGTAGCTTGATCCTTGTCACTCGTGCAACCTTGTGAAACCTCGTTCCACTCTTTATTGACCATTTAATTTATATTCTTTTTTTAAGAAAATTGCATATTCATTAGCATTGTCCTTTCACCGGAAGCTCACAGTGCTCTGTTACATCTTTACAATGTATATGAAGTTTTTGTGTGGGGGATATTTGTTTTTATATATCCTTATATCTGTGTGTATAGGTGAAAGAGATGATGCCTTTTACATTGATACAATACATATTATAGGAAGCATGCAGTTACAGTAGTATTGCCAAAGTCACTGTAGTATCACCATGAGTTAGTAAATCACTTGTTTAAAAAGTACTTTCCAATATTTTTAAATAACTCGGTCGATAACAAGCAGGTGTTGTACATACATCTAAACTTCATACGCAATAATCAAGATTTTACTTGTCAAATGGAATCCATTGCTGATTCCTGGCTGGGAGAAGGAGACAGGTTGTATTTGAATTAAAAAGGAAAATTGGAGCATAATCGGACCATAAAGAAGAAAAAGGTCGCTTTCTATGGTACTGTAAAAAAATCGCTGCATGGGGTTTCATTTCAAAACCTTTCTGTTTTGTTTTCACCACCTGGTTTTCAAATAATGAAATTCAGCAATGGAAGTTGTATTTGTTTTAGTTCTACAAAATATATATGTGTGTAAGTAATTACTGCAATTACGCTGAGGCTGCTTTGAAATTTGGCGCTGTTAAGAACAACCGTGTAGTCATGCAGGAGCTGGCAGTGTCTGGACTTGGTTTAAAGGTGTGAAGTTAAGTTTAAACATTTAATTGCATGCAAGGAATGATATCTTTTATCACTTACCACTAGGTCAGGCTGAAACCTTAACTTTAGGGGCAGTGTGATTACCAGGAGCCTTTTTTATCTGGCTTCAGACTGTCATCATCTTCTGCAATAACTGAAGTGACTGCATGGTCCTTTTTGATGCATCTCCCTTTTTGACTGATACAAAGAAATCCAAGCTTTATGCTCCTTTGCCTTCCCTTTTACACTTCCAGAAGTGTTCCAGGAAATTTGTCTTACCTTTGGAAAATGCTTTTTGCCGTTGACTCCAGTGGGAACAGAATCTCACTGTCTGTGGAGTCTTAAGTAATTTTCCTCACTAAGTCCACCCTGGTAAACTCTTAATACATTTCAAACACTTGTGAAAAATAAGGTAACATTTGTCACTAGAAATGTAGTGTATGATTTGTCAGGGGACTTGCAGCCCCTTGAACGCTGACAGTTTCTCTTTGCCCAGTGTCTCTTCCTATAGAGACAGCACTTCAAAACTTCTTCATAGCGCACTTCTAGTGTCCTTCAGTTATTTCACAAATAAATGAATTTGAAAGATGTTTTGCCGTTTATGAGTCTTCCCTCCTGACTTGAGAATCCAGGCAATTTTTGTTCAAATATCAGCCCTGCAAGGTCAATTTAACCAGTGGAATATAAAGTAGTTTTCTGTCTGCTTTATTCTTCTCCAGAAGACAGACTCCTCAAGAGTGGCGTGAAAGAAAACGATTCTGTAGTCCGGGCAGTAATAAACAACAAACAGTCATAAACTGATGAGAAATAAACCATAAAACCTGGTTTTCATTATTTTAATTAGATATCAGAAATTATCTTAAGGGGTTTTTTTTAGCTGCGTTGTGGAAATTTTCACACTCAGTATAAAATCATAGTAACTTTCATGAGCAAGATCCAGAATCTAAATAAACTTGGTCTCTTCAGGTTAGTACAGAATATTCTGTATTGTACTTCTCCGTCCTTCCTTTTGGTTCTTTTGCTTTTGGAGTAGTTTTTAGCACAAACTTATTCCACGTCAGTCAAATGCAGTTTGCCAGCCATGGGCATTTAGTGCAGGAATGAAGTCTTTCTGTATTTAATAAACCTTGTGATTTGTCGGGAGGTAGCAGGTCTGCTAGAATCTCAAAGACAAAATATGGAGAAAGGGTGTATGAAACACAGAGAATAAAAAGAAGGAAATGATGTTATTTTAAATAATAAGGAAAACGAAGGTTTGCGAGAGAATGCTTTGAAGGGAAAGTAAGAAAAACCTACGGAATGGTAATATAATATACTTGGGAGTTTCACTCTTTGCAAAGCCACAAGCAGCAACAGATGTTTCACAAAAGTGTTGGAGAGAATTCTTTCCTGTTAGAGAATCCTAAAAATAATCACGGCAAAATCTGACCGTCTTTCCTTAAGAAGGGCTCAAACTAATGATTTCAGGGCCCAAAGAAGACTCTTCTGATCACGAAGTCTCATCTCTTGCAGAATACGGACCATAACTTAATCTAATTATTTTGCATCACAGTTCTGCTGGATTGCAGTCTATCTTTCTTGGAAGGGCTAAGCAGACTTAACAACTTCGTATGACAGGGCATCCATCTGATTTCTAGGTAAATTGTCATAGTCATTATTCATGCCCTCTGTTAAAAATATTGACTTTATTTTACGCTGAGTGTTCTGAGCGTCAGCTTTCATTAGTTGAAATTCCCGTTCGTGTCCTTCAATTTTATTGTTGCTATTTCAGGTTGGAGAGTTAGTACCTTCCCTTATTGATGCCTGACTAGAAAGCTCACAGGCATGTAGAGAAATTTCAAGTATAATTTCTTGTCTGTGGAGCTTAAAGTAACACATTTCTTTGGATGATACTTCTGAAGTATTTTTTTTTTCCTCGCAAAGCCATATATATATATTGCATTGACTATTTAATTGCGTTGTGTTGTGTGGAGGACCTGCTTGCAATGCAGATATTCAGTCTGCAAGCTGTCTCAAATCTTTCAATGACTTTTTAGGTTGGTATCTGAAGGAGCAAAGTTTATGCAAATATACACCCATTCTCTTTACCTCTTTTCTGATTGCTTGATATTTTTTTAAATGATGCAGGAGGGTAGAAATCCAACAGTTACTTTAACTCCATATGTTTTGAGAAAATTTGTACCCAATTAAAATAAAGAAATATGGATCAGCATTCTCCAAGAACAAGACTGTATGTGAGACTTAGAATTGCTGCAGAGATTTAGGTAAGAAATGACAAAATGTCATGATGAACAAGGCAAGGAGGCATCGCCCAATCTGGCGTTGATGGAGCAGTTTTGCTCGTTGTTTTAAAACTCTGTAAGCAGAAGTGAAAGGCTGAAGCATAAAACCTCTGGATTATTTGCTATTCTGATCTTATTTTTGTCTTCACTCTGTATCGAGGGTTGAGCCAGTGTAGAAAACCCTTTTATGATAGTTTCAGTCATGATTGGAAGAGTAGTGCTAAACACATAACCAAATCTTGTGGTAGAAATAATAGGTCGTGTCATACCCTACCAGAAATACGTCAAGAAAACGTACAGTGGAAAACCCAAGAAAATTCGAAAAGATTTGGATCATAACAATTAAACGCTTGGAACAGAAGTAGGTAAAAACATGTGAACATGATTAAACATCTGTGTTTTAAGGTTTTCCAAATCTGCTTTATAAATAGCAAAATAGCTGTGTCTGCACTGGTAAGTAATTGATTTGCTTCTTCCATTTAGGCTGCATTATAAAGATTTTTTTTTCTTCTTTCCCAAGTGACTATCCCAAGATCATCTGGACCATTTAATGCTTATAATTTAAAGGTGACACTCAAGCCTTTTTTCTTCCTTACTCTGCTCTTAGATCTACTTAACCAAATTTTTGCAGAGCAAATGCCAGACGTTTAGTATTGTTCATTCCTCATGAGGAAATAGAATCAGTAGTTTTCTGAACTTAAACAGAAAAATATTATTCCATTTTCTACTCTCATTTCAGGAAAGCAGTTTAAATGCACAGTGTGTGACTATACAGCTGCCCAAAAGCCACAGCTCCTCCGTCATATGGAACAACACGTCTCGTTCAAGGTAAGAAAACATATAAATCATGCTTCTTGATAAGTCATGTAGAAATACATGGAACTTCAGACAGCTGTTTTAAAACTGGCACATTTTCCTGTTTGTTGACAATTATGGCATCCTAACATTTTAATATTTCGGGAATTTTGACTTTATAGTCCAGCTTTTGAGTTAGGGTTATTTTGTTCAGGGACAATTTATAAATAGTGTCTTTACTTGCCAAAAAGATATGTATGTCGCAATATAAACCAAACATTATTGGTTTTTTTCACTGTCAGTCCTTGAGAGAACTAATCTAGTAAGTACCTTAAAATGTCCTAGGCAAGTAGGAAAGCAAATCCCATACATCACTGTTCGTTGCCCACCTTAATTTTCTCTGAAAGTTTTCCAGCCTAATGTACTATAGATGAGTTCATATACTTAAAGAAAATTGAAGAGAATTAATTTTAAAATACCCCATTTATCTGAAACGTGTCTTGGAAAGAGTTTTGAAGGTTGTTAATGTTTCTGTCAAGTGTTTAGATTAGAAATACGGTTATTTTAATAAACTCTAGTATGGTTTTATTCCTAAATTTCAGATTGGTTCTCAGCATGATAGCTCTTGATGTAATGAATTGTGAAATGCTGTATTCAGGAAATAGAACTTATACTAGTGTCTTTTTCAGAAAAATCCAGTATTTTGTGTATATGCAAATGATCATTTTAATGTAACACTTTATCTTGGCAATGGACATATTTCTTATTGAACACTTAGTACTATTTGCATATGTAACATCTTTCTTTATCTAACAAATCATTTTGCTTCTATAAGGAGTACACTTCAGGCATTCTTAGTGAGTACCAGTGCTACAGACCCCCACGATGCGGAAAGGGAGACGGTCTTTTGACACATGGTTTAAATTTTGGAATACAAGACATATAAGAACATGTAGCAAGTCATTGAAAGAGATGATATACTTTGACCAAATAGAATTTTGTTTCTTAAGTATGTAGCATTGCTGTGGACTTAACTTTTTAAAATGATTTTTTGAAATGAAAATATATCATTTTCCTTTTTTGATGGCTGATGGGATGAATGTACTCATACTCTTAAAATACAGCTGGTTCTGACCTTGGGATCAGCTTCAGAACTGCTGACTCAGCACGTCTTGTCAGTCTTCTGTCCCCATACAGATAAGTGTGGCCGTTCAGTGCATTGTCAAGAGAACTGCAAAATACTGCAATGGCTCCATCAGGAGTATTTGTCAAAAGGAGTTCAAAAACTGCCAGTAACACGTTGCCTCCTTCTGCAACAGTTGTGTGCACGCGTATCAAACTCACAGAAATGTCAGTAGTTATGTGACCTAATGATAATTCAACGTATTTCCAATCTCCATGAATTTGCAATCCTGCTGTTCGACAGCAGATAACACACAGGACACGGCATTTGTAGAGAGTGGTACACGAACACACCAGGCTGTTGGGATTATTTTCTTGAGAAAAAGACATTTTCAGCAATAGAAAAGGAGAATACCCTTCTCTGAAACACTGAATAGCTGAATGTTACAGTACCCTCTGTATTGTAAAGTTAATGGAATCTAAACACCACTTTTATTCCTGTTTTTAGGAATACTTTTTATTCCTATTATTCCTATAAAACACCTTTTTATTCCTATTTTTCCTGTTTGGAGCCTGAAGGAAGGTCATGAGCAACAAGCTTAGGGGAATGTTCTGGTCGATGGACTCTGACTGCAGATATTTCCCTGCTTGAAACTCTCAATAAACATTTCCATACTCACCACTTTCTCTCAACTGGCTTTAGGTGGGCTTGGTTGCTGTGCATGGAACATTTTGCACCCCATTCCAAGTACTTGACTTTTCCCCAGGGACATGGGTCGATGTCTTCATCCTTTTCCAGGATCCTAATGGTCGTGTCAAGCTTCCTATCACTGTGACACATCTCAGTCAGAAAGTTATTCCCAAGGGCTAAATGTAGGCACAAACACTTGTTTTCCTAACCTTTTTTTTCTTTAGAAATTTCTCTCCCTGGCAGCCGAAGGGAGAGGTACATTTTTAAGAATTAATTTAGTTGCCAAAACTTGGCTCACCAAATGGTCAGATGAATGCAAGTGCCAGTGAAAGGGAAGCAATTGGGAGCGTGTTGGAGAGAGAAGGAAAGGGAAGAGATCAAGCCTGTCAGGTACGGTTATCTGTTAAATTAGGTTGACTGTACAATCATATTGTACCTTGAGTTATTTTAGCTCTCTTACTCCCCCTTTCAGACCAAAGCTCACGGCAGCTGAGCCATTTCCTTGTAGTAGAAAGTCTCCATGTGGTCAGACCTGTGATCATCAGTTTACTGAATTACGAAAAGTAGGTAATAATCTTCTAACGCTGAGAATACTTGGTGTCTTGTACATAATAAAAAGTACCAAATTTTAGGGTAACGTTTAGTTACAACTTCCATTTCTATTGAATTTTGGATGATCTCCTTGGAAGATGCCTAAAGCAGAAATGAACATGGTTTCTCGGGATCAAAACATTGCACCTGAGAGGTCAGGAAATACGTTCTAACATTTTCCTTTTTCTCCCAGCCTTTTCGCTGTGCACATTGCCACTATTCCTGCAACATATCTGGTTCCCTGAAGAGGCATTACAACAGAAAGCATCCCAATGAAGAGTATGTAAATGTAGGTTCTGGGGAGCCAGCAGCAGAAGCCCTTATCCAACAAGGTAGACGTCCACCATATGAGACTTGGTTTGTTTTATTTGATAAAGCAAACTTAGTGTAAATGTAAATTTTTGTGTGATATGCGTTTCCCAGTCTATAGAGTGTTAGGTGATAAATCATTACTACTTTTTAGTGATTCTAATGTCCACATTTCACCCTTCGTTCATCGTCCTTTGTTCTTGGTTTCTAAAGGTGTGTGAACCAGACTTTTGATTGACCTTGCTTGTGCTATTCGTTGTTGCCTACATTTATCATTTTCACTTGTCTCCTTTTGTAAGTAAAGTATCGCTATCTGTTGAAATGAATGATAAATTTCTATCATTCTACTGACAAATTTCGATGAGAATTTTGCAAGGTTGAACTCAAGGTAAGGTTGAGCAAATGTAAGGAAAAAGACTGAAGAGTAAATGACAGCAAAATATTCCCCCACTAGAAAAATGGGGGGAAAAGGAGAGTACAGGTAAAACAGGTTACAAATTGTTATGCTCAGCATCTTGTTTATGGGCAAAGGAAGCACACTTTATCTGTCTAAAGCCAAGAAATTATTGTTAGTATAATGGAAATCATAACAGTCTAATTCAAGAATCACCATTAATCTAGATCTAATTATTTAAAAAAAGAAACAAAAACATAACAAAACCCAAAAAACAATAAAATATAGATAGAGTAGTTATGTCCAGGAGAAGTCTCAATAGTAGTATTAATACCATTACAATGGTAACACGCACACTTCTTAATTTTTATTCTTTGCCTGGTGCTATGGTCACCCTTCTGCTGTTTGTCGAAGTCCTACGGTGGGTCGTTTTTCTCTGGTGTTGGCATCGGGATGGGGGTTTCAGTAAGTTGTCAGCATCTGGAGTTCTTTCCTGGGAGCTGTATGATGTTCATGTTGATGGTTTCATCCTCTCCCCTTCCACTTGGGGCCATTGTTACTTACTTGCTTACACACATTTATGCTTTTCTTTTTCATTGGTCTGTAGCTCCAGATTAAATCCAAATTTACTGTATACACTGCCCTTCACGTATGTTAAATATTGGTTTTGTTGTCCCTAGAACTAATTTTATCTAGCTACAGATTTGCATGTTTTTAACTGATCATTCCAGAGTTGTTTAGAGCTGTGGGTTCTTCAGCGCCAAACTTGTGCCCCACTTCTTACCGCACTTCTCTGTGCTGTGTCCTGTGTCCGTGCTGGTCAAGGCTGTCACACCGGGCCTGCAGTTCTCTACAATACATCTCCCTGTTCGAATCTTTAAAACTTTTCTGGTTTGGAGAAGAGGATGCTGAGGGGCAACCTCATTGCTCTCTGCAGGCTCCTGAGGAGGGGATGTGGAGGTGGGGGTGCTGAGCTCTTCTCTATGGGATCCAGTGACAAGAAGCTGCACCAGGGGAGGTTCAGACTGGACATCAGGAAGCATTTCTTTACCAGCGGGTGGTCAAACACTAGAACAGGCCTCCTAGAGAGGTGGTCAATGCCCCAAGCCTGTCAGTGTTTCAGAGGCATTCGGACAATACCGCTAATAACATGCTTTGAGTTTTGGTCAGCCCTGAAGTGGTCAAGCGGTTGGTCTAGATGATCATTGTAGGTCCTTTCCAACTGAAGTGTTCTGTTCTGTTCTTTCCATCTCTGCCTTTGCATCCCTCTTTCTCTTCCCTTCCTTACACAGCTTTTTATTTCCTGCGGTACCGCTAGCGCTGCGCCTGCTTCCCGTGTGTTCGCCTGCTGTGTGGAGGCTCAGAGCAGTAAAGGGGCTTCAAATCCACGTAGTAGCTGTGAAATCAGTGCCTCTGCCAGGAGAAAGCCGTGTTAATAGTTCCACTTTCCCCACGTGCAACCTCCTTTGCCAGCTCCATTTCCTGCTCTGTAACACATCACGTGGATCCTACGTGTGGGCTCAAGCACCTGCAGATTCCTTATCCCACTGTAGAAAAGTCAACTTTTCTCAATGTTTTGGTAGCTCACTGGGGAAAATAAAAATGTTCCTTGTGTGAGACCTCAGTTAATTAAAATTTGCCTTTGGAGTTGATAAACATGGGTCCCTTTGAAGTTAATAAACACTTCCCTGATTTTGGAATCAGAAGATCTTTTGTATCTGTGTCACCCAGCAGAGATAGATCATTGTGGACATATTATGCAGTATGACAAGGTTATGTGTTTCTTGGGGCAGCATTTGCAGCTCGCTGTCTGACTAGGCTCTATCAAGTTTTGATTTACCATATTCATAGATCTGAAAAGCAATTTGGAAAATTATTCATGTATTCATATAAGGGAAGAAGGACCCTTCAGCCCTGATATTAAAGTCCTTTGAAATTAAAGGACTATGGGCAAAAAGGAAAAGACGGGAGAACCAGTAAGCAAAAGAGTTTGGAAAAAAAATTGAGAAGGGAAACTAACAAAGATAAATGTGTAATAAAAGCTGTCTGTATCTATTTGTATTGTATCCTGCTTGTTCTAAGTTACCCGCTGAGCCCAACATGAACGGCCTCATACTTGCTCATCTTTTCTACTCCCAGTTTGTTTTTGACTGCACTGCAGGCATTGCAGAAAATCTTAATTGGAAATATTTATATGAATGTAGACTGCTGGACTTCACTCAAGATTTCTAGAATGAGTTTATAAATAAATGGATGATTCACAGAATAGGAGAAGGAACGTGCTCATTCAAGCAACTGTATTGCCAGAGATAGGGTGCAATATTTAATATCTGGGCTTATATTAGAAATTTGCATCAGCCAGGATCAGAAAAATGCTTGAGGTTTTTGGTTGGTTGGTTGGTTTTTAATAGCAGTCTATGATCTAACATTTATTTTAGTATTTTAAAGTAATAAAGGAAAATAAGTGCTATAAGGATTCAATGTAATCTGCACAAAGGACAAGAGCATTTATAGATTTGTTACCCACTGGTTGTTTGGTGTTTTTTTAAACCCTGCCTGCTTGCCTATTTAAGAGCTTCCTTTTTCATTTTCATTTGCTTTGTGCCGGGCAAGTCACATATAATTTTTCCAGAATTGTTTTTCTTTTCACTGATATTCCGTACCATCTATTGCTTTGTTTATGGATTTCTGCGCTCTCTGGGAGACGGATTTTCTATTTGTGTTTGTGCAGAAACTTGTGCAGTACATTAGTGGCAATCCAGTTGTGGCCTCTGTTCTCTCACATCTCTATCATCACTTACTTTCCTTTAGCATAAAATAATAGTTGTTTTATGGAGGTGTTAGGCAAGTAAATAAATTGTTTGGAGAGCACCTGTCAATGCCATGGTGGAAAAAAGTTGTAGATCTGTATAATATGCGTGTACATTATTTTGCTGCAGATACTGTTGATACTGAAAGTAGATAAGGCGTGTCATTCATTGACTTCCTCTGTGTGTTGCCCATTGCTATAAAGAATCATGTAGAAATTAATTTCCCTGCGCTTTCATATCAAGTCACTGATGTGGAATTGTATGGTACCTGTTTAATTCTATGCTTCCGCTTGCTTTTCTTTAATTAAATCCTAGTGACAAAAGTTGCGTCTTAAATTTACCTGGTGCGTTGTTATAACAGTTTTAATATCAAAGTAAAGCAGGAAAATGTCTTCGCTTTCACGATAGCCGGTTTTTCCTAGTACCACAGATTAGTGTGAAATTAATATTTAATTTCATTTTCCGTAACTGGTAATATCTTTGTTCTAATCTGAATGAAGGTATTTTGCTTTTGTGAACTTTTGAGTTTCCCTTAGTAGGGGAAGTAACAACTGAGTGTAGTTATATGCTATTTTATGAAAATAAAAAATGTATGTCTTTTAATCTGGTAGAATAGAATACCATATGGTAGATTTCCATTGCTGTAAAACAATGTTTTTTCTAATCACCTTATTCATAAAAGTCCATGTGCAACAAGAACTTGGCTTATAACCAGATTATGAGAGTATATTTGAAGCATTTGAAGGTGATGGGTGGCAGTCCTAATTTGCCATGATAACATGGAGAAAGCCATCTGGTGGCCTAGTTCCTAAAGCAGCGTAATGTCCTTCCCTGGCCATTGGATTTGTTAGAGTGAGTTCTGGTCACCTAATGCAACGATTTATCACATGCAGATTATTTCTGTTCTGCTTTAGTCAATAGGGAAAAAAAGAGACATTTGCATAATTACAAACAACTGAGATCTGACGTTTGACCAAATGACTTTCATAACAAAGGGGAGTAAAAGCTGTAGTAAAAGTGTAGAAACTGGGATGCTTATGATTTCGTCATGCTCAGTTCTTTACTTGTAATGCCGCTTATTTAGACAGTAAATTTTGTGCTAAATTCGTGCTATGCATCATTTTGTAGATAGAAAACTTAGGTTTATGGTTTTGTATATTAACATGAACAGTAGAAACTCTCAAAAGCAAAGATAGTGGGATGAAGATGACATCACATTGTTAAATCTCCCTGGCTTGCTTTGATAAGGTGTCAGAAAACTTAATGTTTGTTTGAAACCTGAAAAAACTACAACAGCTGTCTTAGTGAATGTACATTTTTTAAAAAATTATTAAAGTACACCACTACTGTGTATGTTAAATATTAAGATCTCAGTGCTGTTTATAAGCACTTAAAAAGAAATCCCAGCACTAACTGAAAGAGTCCAGTGCACTACAATTTTACCTTGTGTCCTAGGGGCCAGCACAGGGCTTTGTAAGACAACAGGGACCTGATATTTAAAGCTGAAGCTTGTCAAGGACTTGCCGTATAGATTTTTGGACTATATATAGAATTTATATTTGAAGCTGCAATGATATGTAACAGACTATGTGTTAAAATAGTCTCTAAGGAACTCTATGATTTGAAATAAAACAGTATTTACAGGGCAAAAGCATTAGTTCGGAATTATTCAAAACATGTGCCAGGCTTTTTTTTTAACGGTGTACCTAAAGCAAAACCTAAGTCTCAGACACCCTCCAACTTCCAAAAAATTTTACTTGGAAACTAGGACTATTCCCCATCGGTGCTGCTAAATTTGAATTTCAACCAGAATCATGACTGTGGGAATGATGCTGCACGGGCTGAACCATCTCCTGGGTTCGCAGGGAAAAACAGGGTGAGGTTGGTCGTAGAATCACAGAATGGTTTGGGTTGGAAGGGACCTTAAATATCATCCGGTTCCAACCTCCCTGCCATGGCAGGGACACCTTCCACTACACCAGGTTGCTCAAAGCCTCATCCAACCTGGTCTTGAACAATTCAGGGATGAGGCATCCACAGCTTCTCTGGGCAGCCTGTTCCAGGGCCTCACCACCCTCATGGGGAAGCATTTCTTCCTTATACCTAATCTAAATCCATCCTCTTTCAGTTTAAAGGCATCAACCCTTGTCCTATCACTATATGCCGTTGTAAAAAGTCCCTCTCCAGCTTTCCTGTAGGTCCTTTTTAGATACTAGAAGACTGCTATAAGGTGTCCCCAGAGCCTTCTCTTCTCCAGGCCAAACAACCCCAGCTCTCTCAGCCTGTCCTCATAGGACAGCTGCTTGTGACCTTCCTCTGGACTTGCCCCCACAGGTCCACATCCTTCTTATGGTGGGGACGCAGGTGGGGGTCTCACCAGAGCAGAATGGAGTAGAGGGGCAATTCATATTAAAATAACTCAAGGAATTGATTTGTGTTTCCTTATAGGTGGCATTAAGTGTCCTGTTTGCAGCTTTGTGTACGGTACAAAGTGGGAGTTCAACAGACACCTTAAAAACAAGCATGGAATGAAGCTTGTGGAACACGATGGGGAGACCAAGTGGGAGGTAAAGCAAAGTTGCCGTGGCTTTGGCCCTAAGATTTTAAACTATTCCAGGGAGAAAAGTAAGGATAAGAATAAGAAGTATTGAAAAACGTTTTCTTTTTACAAGATCAGGAGTTCATGTGATCTCATCTCCATTCTGAATGCATGCATTGCTGTGACTGTTAAGCTTGATTGCTTTGATATCTCTTAGGATTAACAACACTGTAAGTGCTTATTTCTGCATTTTAGGGCTCTAATCTTCTATTTCCAGCAGAAAGGGTGGAAGTAGCGGCAAAAAAAAAGGGAAATCGAAAAATTTACTGCGTTTTGGTGTATGCCAAATAGTCACTGGTGTTAGCTGCATGAAGTGCAAAGCTACAAGCTTATATTGAATTAATGAAGGAAGCTTGTATGTCTTGGTCCGGAAAAAGTTAAGAGTGTAGAAAACTGAATTAATAAATTGATCAGCTAAAAAAAGTCTACTGTAATACAGAGTAAGTCTTCTATAATTTGTTCTGTGTTTCCACCTTCATTCCAAAGTATACAGGAATCACAGTATCACTAAGGTCAGACCTTAAAAATTTTAAGCTAGACTTAAGAAGGTGGATTAGAAAAAAAGAAGCCAACAACCTGAATTTTCTCAGTTTGGCGTGGGGTAGGGCAGCTACCTTGAGAGGTCTTACGCTTTCAAGCTTTCCTCTTCTACCATATGTGTACCTATTAGCTTTGAAATGAAAGCAGTTACTCTTACAGAGCGGAGCTTACTTTAGATGTAGAAGCTCTGGGAAAACCACAGAACTACCTCAACGTTTTTGCTTAAAAATTACAGTTACCAAGCTGAGTCTTTTCCACTGCCTGAGCGGGCTATTGTTGGTGTCCTGTGAGAGGAAAAACCCACAAGTCAACGGTAGCTGGCTGACCTCCACGGTTTAAGACCTGTTCTGCAAATTTCAGGCGGTCTAGCTCCTGTTATAAACTTAATACCTGATTTGGAAGGGCCGTCCTGCAGTTCTTGTTCAGTAGTTTTGTGTATCCACAGACCGAATGCAAAGTCCTTGAAAAATATCATAGAATCATAGAATGTCCTGAGTAGAAGGGACCCACAAGGATCATGGAGTCCAACTCCTGTCCCTGCACAGGACAACCCCAAAATTCACTATCAGAGTAGGTTCTATGTGAAGTGTTATTCGAAGAGGCCACGGCAAGAATTTTAGAATGTAATCCTTTAAAGTCTTATATCCACGTGCATTTCACAAATGTACACTCGCCCAGTAGATGCCCAAACTTGGAAAAATAAGAGGGCATCCAGGATGCAATTATGTCTCTTGTTCAAATGTCTATAAATACAGAAGTCCCATCACAGCAGGAACACATGTTGACAGCTTGTCTTGAAAAAAACATAGTATGGAAAGGATAATTTTTCTAAACCAAAATGCATTTTCAAACTTCAGAGGCATTTTACCAGATCTGCAAGGACATACATTATAAACTAATTTTACCAAAAAATCTTTACTAGCCTCTTAAACAATAGAAGCTTGTTGTTAGTTCTAAAATAACTGTGTGGAAAGAAGTCAAGATAATTTAGCTTGCTTAAAACAACTTTTGAAGTAGAATCTAGAAGAAAACTATGGGATAATATCCTGATTCCCATGTAAAATTCTTGAATTCTACTTCACCCAGTATTTCTATAACTCTTCTTACAGTATTTCTTGTCCAAAACTCATTCCTTTAAGCTCGGAACTGTCATAGTTCTCTAAATTGCTAGAACGAGAGTGAGATTATTCATGCCTTGGTTTGCTTTTGTTTTCAAGTTAACTGCTGAAGTTTCTGAAGAAGCGTCTACTCAGTATCTCCATATCACAGAGGCTGCAGAAGATGTTCAAGGCACTCAGGCTGCCGTAGCTGCCTTACAGAACCTTAGATACACTTCTGAGAATGGTAAGTTACCTTTTTTAGTTAGGAACACAGAATATATCTTTTTTTCATAAATATCGAATTATTTTGAGTATACTAGGCAATGTATATTTCCTTGTGAAACTATTAAAAATAATGAAATTTGTCATCCAGAACTTACTCCTGGGCGTTTGGGTTTTTCTTTGAGGATAAATAATGAGAAATGACCGTTCTTTATGAATTTCTATATCCTTAAGTTATTAATACTTACCACACTCTGTTCTCCACTTTATTATCAGGTGTTTGGAATTTCCTGCCTGTATTATTAAATATATTGTGAAATCAGCTGTCTTGGCAGAGTAGATGGTGTGTATCTAATGGCAATTCTCTAGCTATTATTTTTCTCCCTGCTTAAGTCAGTCAGGCTGCAGAAGTGATACGGTGGAATAGCTCATTTACCATATTCCCAGGAAAGCACTAACAAACTCAATTCTGGTGATACACAAAAGATAGTAAGCTATTCTCTATCAGATTGAGGAATAACAAGAGTGGGGTTAGATAGCGATTGCTAAATGGGAAATAACAAAAGCTGGAAGAAAATAAAACATTCAGGTTTCTGAGGGTGTTAAAACATCAGAGACTAAAGCAAATGTTTGTGTATCTTGTTTTTGTTTATGTAAATAAATACATTGGTTGTCAGGAGATAACATTGTGTAGTTGTTTACCATTGTGGTCTTTATAGTTTGTAATACAGATACATTTCAAAACCTCCCATTTTTAATGCAATTTCCAAGCATGTTGCAATTAAACTATATTATTGACCATTTCTGCTTATTATTTTATTTTCTTTTAATGACTGAAAATACCGAATGAGTAAAAACTACTTGAGAAATTTTCTTGAGCTTTTATCTATTTACGTTAAAATAAACATGATTGTCGCATATGCTCTACATAATATTTTTGATTTTAAGCATGAGGCTGTAATTTTTGAAGCAGAACTATTTGCTTTAGTGTGTCCAACTTTGGATACTCTTCCCTCTAGGAATGAAAAACAGTAATATCTTGTCTAAAGGCAGCTATATAGAAAAAAAACTAAAGCAAGCAAACATTTTTCAGTACTCAAACTAGTTTCTCATGTAGCTAACAAAATATAACTACTTTCTGTTTGAAATGAAACTATCTGACCTAGATCCCGATCACAGGATCAACCTCAGTTTTCAAGGTTTTGGGGTTAAGAGATGAACTTTATTCTATTTATTGTCTCTATCCTGTCTCTGTCATAGCTCCAACAGTGATTATGTCAAATATAAGGCAGCTTTAATGTGATCCTGAGATTTTCTTTCCCTTTCTGACACTTCTCATGCTGACCTTGCCGTATGGGAACGGAATCCTTATTCCTGCCTAACAAAAAACACTTTCCAGTTTCCAAATCTTTGCTTTTCACGCTTCATGAGAAATGAGAGTACAACTGTGTATGGGGTTTCTTTGTAAACTTGCCCGGCCTTTGGCAGGGCTATACACATCAAGAAGATTTTTTTTAAAAAAGGGTAAATGTGTTCTGATCCTGTGCTTATAAAATGACAGGCGTGAGCTCTCTCAGGCAATTAAGTTTTCCCTTCAGCACGTTAGTGATAATTCTTCTTCTTCTAAGTTGGGGGGTATTGCAGGTGGCTGGAAAGATGGTAAACACAGGTTTGTAATACACCAAATAGCAGTTGTGCTTATAGGTAAAGTTTTCAGGTTCTGTTTAAACTGAATGTTTGGCAAATACACATTCAGACCGGTAAAGTCTTGCAGCTTCCTAATTTACAGGTACTGCTATGAGTTGTTTATTCAATACATTCTTTTAGATCTCTTTCAAATAAGCATAAAAATGATCAATGTGGCTTCACTTGCTGATTCATGCATTCCTCAGGCAAGTTTATTTTGTGAATACTTTCCTGCCATGGATTGTTATTCAAGTGTCATGTTCTTGAGCTATTTGAAATTTATAAACAGCGCTGTGTGTCGGGGTTAAGGCAGGAGGGGGAAGAATGCCTGAAGCATTTAGATTCACATACACTTGGAGCTGTTTTACTGTAATGATCATATGGTTACTGTCTTTCTGATAAGGTGAAAGACTTGATCCAGCAGCTGTGAACATCCTGCAGCAAATCATCGAGTTGGGTTCGGAAACCCATGATGCTACTGCGGTTGCTTCTGTAGTTACTATGGCACCTGGCACTGTGACAGTGGTAAAGCAGGTAAGAGCTCTTTTCCTCTCTAAAAAAGCTGTATTTCATTTTTATATATTTCTTGTGAAATAAATATTTAGCAAGGGCCGAATTTTGAATGAGTGTGTGAGATGCGTGGAGTTTTTCCTAAACTAATTTTTGACTGCATGCTGTGTGTGTGTTTACATGCACACACAAATAAATGTTCATACATATAAATTCACATATATGTTTATACATATGAAATGCATGCATTTTTGCATGTATATAAAATATGAGTGACCCAATACACACTTAAATATGTATAAATGTGTGTGTGTGAGAAAGTAAAGCTTTTTTTTCTAGCAGGTGTTTTCAGGCTTTTTAAAATAACATACCTGCATTGTGGGCGGGCACTTAGAGCCACTGTCATCTGAAAGTATCAGGAGGTCCTTGACACAGGATTCATCCACATACGGAAGAGCACGAAAGCGTTGCTTGTGCGCGCTCTGGAACCGCGGTGCTGCAGGACCATACCCAAAGACGACCCATTGTCATAGAACACAGTTTGGGTTGGAAGGGACATTCAAAGCTCATCCAGTCCCACCCCTGCCATGAGCAGGGACATCTTCACCAGATCAGGTTGCTCAGAGCCCCGTCCAGCCTGGCCTGGGATGTCTCCAGGGATGGGGCATCCACCACCTCTCTGGGCAACCTGGGCCAGGGTTTCACCACCCTCATTGTTAAAAATTTCTCTCTCTTGTCCAGCCTGAATCTCTTCTCCAAGACTTCTCTTCAGTCTGAGTTCTCACTGTCTTTCTAAAGAGTGTTGCAACAGAAGTGATCTGCAGGTGTGCAGCTACTCCAAGAAGAATATTGCAAGTGCTCCTTACAGCAGTTGCTTACGTGAGACTGAAGTCAGCGTGGCCACTCACGTTTGAGATAAAGAAAGAAAAATTCAGTTGCGTTCTAGTTGGTCGAAAAGCTCTTTAGTTAATTTTGTTGTTACCAGGGAAATTGTGCAAGACCAAAAGATATAGATCAACATCAAAAAAAAAAAAAAAGCGTGCATAAGATTGATTGTTAATTTCAGGCTTTGCGCAAATTATCTTCCGTGAAAAATGGTAGATTCAACTGATAATTAAATCACATAATTAGTGGTAGGCAATGTACTTCCTCTTAAAATGAGACAAAACTTAGAAGATATTGGTAGAAGTTACTTTCAAGAAAAATATACATATATTAAGTTTGATACTGCACAGTTTTTGCTGGAAATATTTGCAATGTGCAGTATTACTAAAGCACTTTAGAAATTAAGAATAAGATACACAAAATCAGCAAATAAAAGGAAATAATTTTCTATTTGAGGTGGATATTGGGTGCAAACATCAAGACTTTTGCTCAGTATTTCTTCCTCACGGGTGTCTGCTGACTTTGTTGCTCACATTTTATGTTTCTCCTCCCTGTTCTCCAAGTTCCACTTGTTCCTCCTGTTTCATTTTATCTCTGCTTATCCCTTTTCCAGTTCTGTTCACTGATTCATTGGGGTCTCTGCACTCAAAAGTGGTTGGTGAGGGAAGGAGAGTGCGTGAGAAGTGTTAAATTCCCGAAGAGTTTAAGTAACTCCTTTTTTACAAATGACCAAAACTCTCATTATTTTGAGCAGCAGAACTAACTTTTGAGTTCAGGATTTTTTGGTAGTGTTGTGAACGGTGAATTGATGAGAGCTCCATAGAAGTGAGCAGTCCATAGTCTGTGAGGGCAGCATTGGGATAATTCCTAAACTTGCTGCCCAAATGTCAAGGAGAAAAGGCAGAATTTCAAGACAAAGCATTTTGAGGTATTTCTTTGCAATGCTTAACAGGTATTTTGATTAGAAATCATAGAAGGGTTTTTGGAATTTTTTGAAGAAAAAGAAATTCAAATTTGGAAACTAAATGCAATGCTTAAGAGAATCGACATTATAGTCTTATGTGCAAGTTTCAAAACAGCTTTAACAGTAGAGTCACTGCCAACATGTGCGTTGTTCTATACATATGACCTATTTCAGGGTTGAATGCAGTATTAGCCATTGGTATTTGTCTGTGCAGTGTGTCAATATTACTGAAACCTGTTCTTACCTTAAAAATGCGTCTTTTGAGACCCTTCTACTGAAAGCATACTGGGAAAGTGACTGTTGAAGTAGCAGCTGCCAAGGAGAAACTATGTTTCGATATTTGAATGTTAAACTTTAAAAATACATAATTTAAAAAGTCAGTGATTCTTCCTCCTCCAAGTATTAAATGTGATCAATGTCTGGTTCATCTTAAAATCTATCATCTTCCTTATTAGACCGTCTGAATTCGCTGATAGCTTTTTGTAAGTAGATGTTGATATTCTAAGTTAGTTTGCTCCCTCGCTTTTTAGTGCACATTTCTAGCCTTTGAGTTTACAAGCTGCTAAGCGTTGGTCACTTCTTTTTCCCTTGCCTTGTATACATCAATGACTCGGACTGGTCTGATGTCAAACTGTTAAAAGCTCCTCTCCTATGTCAAATCAAATATTGAATTCTCAGAGCACTGAATCTATTTCCTGCTTTTCTTTTTGTTCTCCCCACCCCCAGCCTTTATGTTCTTGTCAATTTAAAATGCCTTTTTTCCTGTAACCTGAAGTTGCACAGCAGCAAAATCAGCGAAGAATTTAAGTACGTCTCAAGCTGAATGATCTTTTGCTACTTCTGCTTACGCTGGGTTTTACTTGGGTGCTCGAAGCACCGTTTCTCTATTAACACGCTCTCTGTGTGTACTGGGACACCTACTCATTTCTTTCTCTGGTGGCCGCAGTGACTTTCCACTCTGTGTGTGCAGAAATGTGCAGATCTGTGATTTCCCAGGGCAGGATCAGGGGCCAGGACACCTCCTGACAGCTGACTGACTGCTGACTTACCTCTTGTGGCCTTTATGGAAGCAGAGCAAGGACCGGGGAGGTCTGTAGATGATTATTACAATTTTTATTTCTCTTTTACATTTTTCTCTTTTCATTTTTCTCCTTTCGTTTTTTCTCTTTTGTTTTCCTACATAAATCACTGTGTCATCAAAGTCTGTTTAATCTGTTTTACAGCTTTAATTTCCAGTTCGTGTCTTCCCACCAGAGCATTGCTTCAGGGTTATAGCCATACCCACTTTTAATTTGAGGGAAATAAGTCTTTAAATGTTATTAAGGTGACTGTAATCCTCTCCTATTCAGAACTCTCCGCTTTTCTTTTTTCTTCAATACTGAGTCGCTTTCTGTGGGATATCACTCATTTCCGCCAATGACTTTGTCAGGTTTTAATTATGCTGAGTTCCTAATTGTTAACCTTGAAGTGATCTTAAGACATGTTCATATTTCACTCTCCTACTGGAAAATTGATTCCACGCTTTCTTCTGTGACCTTCAGCTTCTCCTGTGGATTGTGAGACAAAAAATTCATTCAGGGTGTCAGCAATTTATCAGCATCATCTGTCACTGGATTTCCACTCCTGTTCTTTAATAGCCTCACCAAGTCCTTGCTTAGCAGCTTGGTTCCATTTTTTTCCTTAACAACATCTATTGTAGTTGTTCTGATTTCTATGCTGTTATGTTTTTTCTTTTCTTTTTCTCTGAGGAGACAAACATTATCCATTTTTTTCTTCAATTCTTGCCTTCATATCTCATTTTTAGCTGGCCCTTGCAAGTTGCCTTCGTATTTCTGTATTTGCACCAAGAGATTCTTCTAAATCCTAAATTATCAGAACTTTTAAAAAGCATTTTTTGTTGTAAATGTTACACCAGATTGTTGCTGTCTTCATCTCCCATTTCCTCCCTGGAGCTTTCTCCCACGATTTCCTTACTTCTTACCCAAAAAAAGTGCCATTTACACCGGATTCTTAAGATTCGGTGTGAATCCAGATGTATCCAGCAGTGGAGCTGCCGTCTTCACGGGTACCCCCCATGTGCAGTACCTGTAGTGTTTCAGGTTAACGGGAGACTTTTGCCTGCAGAAATAAACTTCGTCTTCATCCCGAAGTCCTTTTCAGCATATTGCAAGATGTCCGGTGTATTATCTGGATCTGACCGGTATGTTTTTGAAATTCTTTTCTGCTAAGTCATGAGACAGAAAGGATGCCGTGCTTGCGATGTTCTTCTATTGTATGTAGCCTTATTGCTTGTATCTTAAATCAGGAGTAGACATCATAATAAAATTGAAATCAGCATCGTATTGTCTAAAGCTCCCAGCTGCTGGGCCGAGTGTTGAGAAGAAAAACAAAAATCAATTCTAACTTTGTAAACTTTGTTTATAGGAATGATTTTATAAAAGAAGACACTTTGATAACTTAGCAATAATCAATCCCAGCCTGAAACAGGATTCAGCTTATCATTTTAAATCCAAAAAATGCAAGGTTAGCCCTATTTAGCTTGGAGTATGATCGGGAAATAGGAATCGTTGTATCTGATCGTGTCATGTGTGTGAGGCCTTTCAAAGGTTGTGTCTAGAGCCCGAAATGACTTTAGCTCATTCTTGCCTGACAATCAGTTTATTGACCTCTTATCGAAGTTAAACTAATTTGGGAGAAATCTTATTGTATGACAGCTGTAATGTAATTGTAATACACACCGAAAAAGATGGTAATGTGAAGTTTTACCAGTATGATCTGAGATTGGCAAAAATCCACACTGAAGCTTTGATTGCAGTCAGTCTGAGTCCTTTTGAGTTACTAGTGATGCAGTCTGGATATCTTTCTGACAGAAATAATGAAGATATTTCTTTATGGCGAGATATTTGAGTTGTTCTGCACTGCTTAAAGATCAAAAAAAGTAACAAGGTGGGGAAGAGGTGAGAGCAGAGAGTGCCAGGTTTGAAGAATAACTAGGACAGAGGCTAATAAATGCTTAGAAAAGACAGGAAATATTGTTCATAGTGGATGGGAAATGGAGGAGAAATTGAGGAGAAATCAGTTTTGGGGAAACAGCTCATCACAAGGTAGAGGGACTGGAAATGGAAAACAAGTCACTTTATTTTCTCTGCATTTGACTCTGTCCTATTACAGATACGCTCTTGCCCTTTTGCCCTAGGGTGGAGATCGATTCATTTGTTTTTTTTGTTTATTTTGCTAGCAGAGGGTGTTAAGTCCATTATTTATATAAGTGGACTATTTTCCTAGCTCGCATGATGAATATAAAGGCAGGATTGGAGGACAAGCAGTCATGCCAACATCACAGTCACCCTTGATTTACAGGCTCTGCAGGTCTGTTTTTCAAACAATATATCTGTATATAGACTAGGACAGAGAAGAGAGCGTGTTTAACTACAAACAACAAAGATGTAGTTATATATTTCCATTAGCACACACATCAAATACAGATATTAATTGATCCTGAAGAAGATTTTTTTTCCAAGTTAAACATTTGTTTGATTTAAATCCTGAGTTTCTTGTGAAGAAACGTTTCCCTCAGAAATGAGCACTCCGGTTATATTTTTGCAGAGGGGACTCTTTCAGTATATAGCGTCTGTAAGTTATTCACCAGCAAAACAAGATTCAAAGTGTGTTTTTCTTGGTTTCACAGTATGAACATCCCTGAACACTTATTTTCCAAATCCCTCACTGCACAGACTTGCACCTTCTTGGAGTTGCAGTTGTTGCTCTTCCATTTCCAGTGCTCATTGGCATTGATGTGTAACGGTAGCAAGATACTTTCTGGTTTAATTCATTTATCTTTTGTAAATGCGGTGTCTTACTTGTACCAAATCTCTTTAAAACAAAAAGGAGAAACTGCGTATGGTTCTTTGTCCAAGTTTGAATTTTGGGTTTTGCTTCACATTACTGAACCAGAACAGTAGATTTTTGGATTCCTAGTGTCAATCGAAGTTTTAAATCAGTATACTATAGGAACCAATTAAATTCAGCTGCATGTAACGGGTTTTTTGGACGTTTTTTCATTTAAATATTGCTAAACAAATGTCCTGCTAATTTATCTTGTTTAGGCCTGTAATATGTTGTATGTGTCATACCGGACCCGAGATTTTTGTCCTGATGAGAGAAACTCATCGACAGATGATCACGTAAAGCTTTAAATCTTTTCCTTAATATTGTTTTTTCCCATCTCAACAAGCCACTGAGATCCCTCTTCATTCAGAGCAAATCCTGGCTGCCCCATATACAAAGAACTGCTCGAAAGCAGAGCAATAGTCTTTGTTTTAACAAAACAAACCCAATACCCCCAAAGAAACAACTGACCTATGCCCCATGTCTCGTTTACCATGTGAACTCCCTGTTCTTTTCCTTAATTTCTTTAATTTCTAAATCTTCTGAACAAATATCTGGGTGAGCACTGCAAAGAGACATTTTTTATGCCACTTTACTTGTAGCACATCAGCATATAAAAGCTTCAGTTAAAAATCCAGAGCCTCACACAGACGTTTGACTTGCATTATCTTTGTTTGCAAAGTTACATGGCCACTCTTCTATTGTCCCAAATAAAAACTGCATCTGTCCTCTAACGTTTTCACATTGCTCTAAGGCCATCACTTCAAGCTCACTCTGAAGATGGCTAAGATGGTGTTAATCACTGACCATTATTATTAATCATTCAGATGTGATTAATAATATCAGTCTTTCTGCACAGCTCTTTATCAGTAGTCTGCTTTCTTTTTCAACCCTATGGGATGTAAGTCTTTCCTGTTCTTCAAGCCAAAAAGCTGATGTCCTTTTCAGGAAGGCTTCCTGGCCTTGCATGCAGGTGATTAGCTAAACCGTGCTGACTTGTTCTGCCTGACGACTTATATATGGCCTCTTATTTCAACAACTCAGCTTGGTTGTCCAAGCCATATTATTTTAAGCTACAGTTAACTCTGATAGTCTTTTTTTCTGACGTTCACAGATTATGTTTTGCCCCTTTTATATTCTTTCAGAAAAATGCGAAGTTTAGTTTTCTCTGCCCCTCTTGACATCACCCTCTCTTTTACTCTGTTCACTTGATGTCCCTTTTTTGTCACATCAACCAAAACCTTGTTTTCACTTCCAAGGCTTCTTACTCCTTTCTGACTGAGCGTCCCATTTCTAATTAGCTGTAAAGGTTTTGATGCCTTCCTTTACGCAGTCCGTGAAGATTTAATTGCTCATTACTTTTTTTTCAAACAAGTTTCTTAATGCTTTCTTCCGTATCGTGCTTAGTTGTGTTGACTTTTAATGAAGAGAAATTTGTACGTCTTTGTCTTCTCTCAATTACTTTTCAAAAATATAACTAATTATCTGTGGCTAGACTGTTGGTATATAGATACAACATAAAACTACTGCTGTCTCATTTACGTTGTACTCACTCACCTCCCATTTTCCCATGTCTGCTTACTGTCTCTTGTTTTATGTTGAAATTGTAAGGCCTTTGGGGCACGAAATACTTTTTGCCTGTAGCAAACCTCACACAATCCAGGTCGCAGTCCAAAGTACTACATTAATATTAACAATATTGGAGTGTAGGATTAACTCTATTCCTGAAAAACATAGTATTTTCATCCTAGACTTCTACATACTTTGCTCTGAGGAATAAGTATATCAACTGTTATCACTAACTAAGCAGATCTTTATCAAGCTCAAGAAAACAGTGGATTTCCATGCGTTTCACCTTTCATTTTAGTTCCTTTCATCCTTTTATTCTGTGATCTCTTCAGGCTCCAGCAAAATCCTACCAGAGTAACAATCATTTTCTTCAAAGGAACAGCAGTAGCAAGGCACAGCAAAGATTACACATCAGCTTCAAGCTGATCACAGAGCAGAATTTTATAGTGTAACACATCTTCAAAAGTAAATATCTAATAAAATTAGCATGGCTGTCATGTCAAAGGCAAGTGCACATTATACTTCAGCAGCACACTGTATATTTCAGGCTGGCTCTGATTTGTACCTACATGATGCTGGGTGCTGGTGTTCATCTAGAAAATTTGCCAGTATATGGAGTTATATGTAGGTTGATTGTCAAGTTTGTGGTTGTTTTGGGACATGGAGCAATTTGGTGATGGTACCGGCAAAGGAAAGTTTTAAGTGGGGCAGATGGCCGTGTTTTCTCAGCCTCTGTGGAGTTCTTGTCATCCGTGTAACATACAGATAAAATGTCTTACCCAGATTACTGTCCTGTTAGAGCTCTTGAAATGCCAGCAATGTTGCCTTGCTTCCTCAGGAGGAAATCTGGTGATATGGCATTTTGTCTGAGTGAAGTTGCCACTCACAGTCTCTGTCAGGATGTATTCGACCAGCCAATTTCTAAAACTTTTAAAAAATATACATCTCCAGTATGAACATTTGGTTGCCACGTTGCATTTTTTATTTCAAGCAAAGCAAGTCTTGCATATTCAAGTATCTTATTACTCTGAAATGATTGTTCAGCAAATTGTCTTTGTAGCTCATTATAGAGCTTTGTATGATCAAATCAGTGTTTTTCTCTGTGTTCTTCACACGTTACATCTATATGTAAACTGGAACTGAGAGTTCAAATTATTCAAATGGCACTGAACGAAATGGTAGAGAAAGTCCCGCAGACGCTATCGTAAGTTGGCACATCACATATCCAGGCGCTCTCCGTGGTCTCCAAATTCACTTTTCATTTTCATCCTTTGTGTAGATATTTTATATATTTTATTACCATGTCGTCTTAAAATACATTTATCCTACTTACGAGCATCTGTAAGCTAGCGTAAGGTTTTGAAATCCTACAAGATCTCTGCGATTAACTTTTCTTTTTTGTGGTAAACTGAAAGGCAGCATTTAGTCTGAAATCAAAGTAAATATTCTGTAGAGGATTTTGGGTCAAGCCCAGCAAGACTGTTTTAAACACTATGGATCTGCAACTCCTGCTGACTTCAAAGAAACTTGAAGATATTCTTCATTTCTCAGGATGAGCTCTAGAACAAGAAAGCGGCTTTAGCATCTCACTGCAAAGTATTTTCTTTTTTCTCCTTTTCCAGGAAGAGAGGAAGTATATTTTCTTTAATAGCTTGCACTAATTTATCTCAAATTTAAAAAGATTTGCTTGGTTTGGGAGGAAGAGTTTCCTCTAAGCGATGCCCATCTTTTCTGTCACTTACGTGTATTTGGATGGTCCTCAGGTATTTAAATTAAGAACTTCTATAATTTACAAATGTTGAGCTCCTTATGAAGACACGGGGGTGAAAGTCCCATTTGCTTTCTTGAGAGGCACATTTAGCTAGTAAAGAATATTTATGCAGGTACTGAATTGATTTAATACACCAGCTGTGTGTGGTTGCAGCTCCTTGCTGTCATTCTTTAGCGAAGGATTAGCAGCCAGATGCTTTTCAGCTGTCTCTCAAACAGAAAAGAGGTCTCGGATGCTGCTCTTCAAAAGATTTCAGATGCCAATAAAAAGAATCGAGTGTAGTGACTTCATTCATTCTGGTGGCAGCTGTCCCACTGTTTCATATAATTTGGGGGATGTAAATTAATGTTTTGAGATTATTCCCTGTGGAACAGTCTAATAGGAACCAAACAGAAGCATGTAAACATTGAACTGATTTGAAATGTAAATATCCAAAATAATGTGGTGATTTGTCAAAGCAAAAGGATTACAGATAGCTGTCCAAAAAAGATACTGGAAGCTGGAAACACAAGAAATAAGGTCATTAGTCTTCTTTACCCTGCATGACAAGGGTAATAAAACCACATTGATAAAGTCAGGTAGGGAGGTTAAATTAACTTTCTTTATTGGCCGTTTTCATTTCAAAAGCATATAAAACTGAAGACGTATTACATTGCTGCTATTGGATTGAATGAGATTGTGGTTTCATTTCATTTTCGTGTCAACCATGCTTTATTTGTTTTCCTTTCCTCATTATTTACGTACACTCACGAAACTATATTTAAAATTATGTTGGGGTTTTGATTTGCAGTGACTGAAGGAAGGCGGTACAGGACCTTACACAGACTGTGTTGTGCGTTCTTCTCTTTGCAAATGTAATGTAATTTTTCTGGCCTGAAGCATGTCATCAAAGGATTATGTATAGTGCCCTAGCGCAGGAGAAGGTGGTGTGTATTCCATAATTAAAGGGCCAAATTTTAGACATCCCTACTTGCGTATTTGTTGGAGGATCTCTACATTAAGGGCTGTAATTGTGGGTTGATTCATAACAAGCTGTGGGATTTTAATTATCTAGCATTTTTAATTGCAGCTTCCTGTCTGAATTCACTAGTGATGAGGCTTTTGTCAGCCTGTTACGATCTTCATTAGTCGAGCTTGCGCGTGTCCTTTCCTTTCAGACAGGAGCTGCCGCTGGAGCAGGTAACCTCAGAAAGAGAGGACGCGTATGGGAAGGGAGTTCTGCGTATGGATTCGCAAAATTCCTATTGCTTTCAGCAGTACTTTGAGTTTCTTTATTTTTTTTTAAGAGTGTGTGGGGAGGAACAGAGAAGAAAGTTAACAGGGCTACGTTTCTTTTCATTATTTAGCTCCTTGCTTTGCAAAGAGCGGCTCAATCGTCCATTAGAAGAGGGTACTTTGCTGACAGCCGTATTTTGTGCCAACATAAATTACTTTTCCTGAGGGCGGCTGCAGATTTTATTGTGGCAAGACAAGCATCCAATATCTCCCACTTTTCTAGAATGTTGAGCTTGAACTTCAACAGGAGCTGTTGAAAGTATCTTTCAATTAAAATGTTCTGAGATACTTGATAAAAGAAACAGAACACGGCGAGGACTTCAGCCCGTTCCTGTAGTTTTGTCCCTATAATCTGAATTCTGTGTGACAAAGCCAAAGTCGGCATCAGTAGGTACGATTTTGCTGTTGCATTAAGCTTGATGACAATGGCAAAATTCTTTTTAGATGTTAAATATTTCCCCAGATAAAGTCCACATATGTTTCATCAGTATATCACAGGCATACTGACTCTGGGACCTCTGAATAATGGAACACCTGAACATACTTGTTCAAGAAAAAGTTTTGTATAGCCCGATGAATTGAGTGAAAGTTCAAAGTGATATGAGGTCCTAAGGGGTTTGGGCATCTCTGAAATAACTCTTGATCTGACAAATATTTTAAACATGGAATAAAAGAGTTAAAAGTTAGTGTACAACAATGGGAATACTTATTTAGGGGAAAAAAAATAATTAGAAAATACCATCAGGAAAACAAACATATAAAGCTGCTTTTTCTCCTTGCTGATCTCTAAAGAGTCAAATAAATGCTTGGAAACTTTGCTCTAGTTCTTCCCTTCTGTTCCCGCTCCCCTCAAGCAACAACACTGATCTTAATTATATTTTCTTGAACTCGATTGTTCTAATATTGCTGTTTCCAGAACAATGTCATATAAATGAGAGTTGGAGAAGAACTTTTGAATCAGCTTCTAATAAAAATAAAGCCCCTTTCTAATTTGTGTAATTTAGATTCCACGCTTGGTGGAATCTACAGTGTTTGACCTATTATTTTTAAAATGGGTTACGAGTTCCATGCTGCCAAGGGAACACCACGTGCTGCTCTGAGATATAAGGGTACACTGAGACCCAGGAAACTGATACCTATCAATCCTTTGTTCTCTGCTTATTACATTTGTATTACTGTTGGAAATAGCGTGGAGTTTTGCTTTCCATCATGAGATGTGGGTGAGACAGCAATTCTGTCTTCGTTCCCCGTTGTTTGCTCAAGTGGACAATTTATAGATGCACTTGGTGATACGGAAAAAGTATTTGTTGTAGAGGATGCGACCTCCTGCACATTCAATCAGCTACTTTCTTACAGTGAGAAATAAACATGATTTATCTCTGGAAGCTTACTTCATAAACCATTTGCTAAGCCTAAATGAAAGAGAAATAAGCCTTAACAAAACCAACCCATTTTCTGAGCAGGAAGAGAGGATTTGATAAACTGCATGTTGCAGTTGCTGGTGGGTTGGTTGGCATTTATGAACCAGCAAATAAAACAGCTCTCTTCAATGAACAGAGGAGTGGTGCTGCACTGAAAACATCTAACAAATGCCTTTGCATATAAAAAATCGTGCTATTCCATTCTCTACTCAAAAGTACGTTATTTTATCACTAACACTTGAGAGAAAGCATTTTCTCCATGTGACTTACAGTTTTCTGATGTGTTGTTACTGGCCTGGAATGCTGTGCATAGGAATTTTGTATGGACCTGGTAAAGAATTAAGATTTGTTCTTGAATTATAGTAAATACTGTATTTTAATAAATGACAGATGTTTGAACTCTTTGAAATTCAATACCAAATTGTGGGGTTTTTTTCTTTGTTTTCTTTTTACTTTTTTCTTTTTTTTTCTTTTTCACAAGAAGCATTCCATTATTTTCAAATGTCTCTATCCTTTCAATAATGTAAAAATTGCTGCCTCAAAACCAGTAGGTCTTAGGGATCTATTTCAATTGTTGTTACCTTTCACTGTTTTCTAGAATCATAGAATCATTT
>VWYH01002898.1:0-70308 GCA_013399365.1 Pampusana beccarii
ATTCTGTGATTCTGTGATTCACAATTCAATAAAAACTCTGTAATTACATCAGGGTTTGACTGATTTAAAACAATCAATCAATCAAACAAACAAACAAACAAACAAATAAAAACATATATACAGGAGAGGGAGTGAGAAAAAAAGAAAAAGACATATGAGGTGGTAGCTAGGAATCTATTCTTGGTTATCCCTCAATGTGTTACTTAAACTAATGGACTAATCAGGACCCTCCTCTCCACTACTATTGTTAACAACACAGAACATGATGCAGAAGTGATGATAATCACACCATATCCTGTCCTTTCTGGTCCTATTAAAGCTCCACTGGTACTTACAGAAACCCCTTACTGGTTTTACAAATGACACTGTATAATATGCTCCCATCATCTAGTTTACATGGATTTGTTTTACTGCTATATTTGCTCTAGTACACCTCTCTACTCTCCTGGGAGACTGAGAGCTGGCTAAACTGAGGAACAGAATTCGTATACCTTAATTTCTTGCTGATGATATACTAATTAACAATGTGGTTTTGTTTCCAGTTTTAAAGTCCTAAACCATAAACACATAGTCCTTCTGCATTATGAAAGATTTCTATCTTACAAGAATAAGATATATGTCATATGCAGGCATTATTTTCCCTATTTCTTATAGATAAAAAAATTTAGACATAATTTCCTAGTGCAATGCAGTGTATGCACTACATAACCGCTTTATAAATGGGACCTAGCAGGTTTTTGTTAGAGGAACAAAAAGGGAAGAAAAACGTCACATGTTAAGTATTTTGCAGATATCTTTAAATAATTATTTAATGCCTGTGAAAAATCAAATATTGGTATATCCCTGCCTCCTACACCTACCTCTCTAGCAATCCAATAATGTGTATAATACTCTGTCTACTATGTGTACCTTTCATTTTCATCAAAGCCTTTAAACTTACACTTTTTAGATAAAATGCCATAACCATTCTGCAGTAGGTTAAGATTGATTGACAAGTGCATATAATTATGGCTTCAATAGTGGAGTATGTTATACAGTTGGAAAAAAAAGCACAACCTTGAAAATAAAGAAGTTGTGCCCTTTCTCAGGGATAAAAGGATCAGATCAAATTGGTTCGTTTCCTTGGTAGAATGAAATAAAAGACTTCCTTTAACAAAGAGCACTTCCCAAAAGGCTGCTGGAAGAAGTCTCTTTGACTATATAATACTACACCAATGAGAAAATCAAACAGGGCAAAAGTAGAATATTAGGAAATGTTCCCCTTTTAACCTCATTTTATATTCAGTACTGTATGGAAAGGATAAAATAGGTGAAAGAAATGTCTAAGTATTTTTGCCAATATTTAGGAAAATGAAGGTTATTGTGAAAAGAGTAGATTGGTAAATGGGAAAGATGTATTGAATCCTCCTAATCAAATATCCTCCACGTCAGCCTCTGTTATTTTGATTCCAATACCTTCCACAGACAATACAATTTAAATTTTATCTTTATTCCTTTAGTTTGGATCAGTGGTCAATTCACTCTTATTCAAACGCCTCACAGTTGGGGAGGGGTGATAAAGAGAAGAAAGAGTTTGAAAGACATGATGTAAATTTAGGTTTTCACCACAGGGAAGAAGCTCTGGTATAAACACCTAGTTTAATAGTGCCATAGCCATATGCCGTAGCTGGATGCCTGTTATCCTATGTATGCTGGGCATTTCTGCTAGACAGAGACATTCCAGTTCAGAATATAAATGTGTGAGGACAATGATGTACCATGTGCAGACATACACTCTGGCTCATCAGGAACAGTAGAAATCGTCCACACGCACACACACACCAAGCCTGCACTTATGGACTTTGAGAGGAAAAGCACATGGGAATGGGCAACAGAGCACACTCTTGGTCTCCAGAAAGGAGAGGTAACAGTTCTTATTACCCCGCCACTGCTGGCACCCTTCATTGCTTCATGTCCACTGCTGACATAGCTCCTCAGCCTTCCATCCTCTTCCTTGGAAACTTTTCTTACTGAGAATAAAGGTTGTTATTTTTGCGTAGGGAATTTTTATCTAAGAATAAATTTTATATAAGAATGAATTTCGACTGATAGTCAGATCAATGGCAAAACAGTTACAGAAATCATATTTTAGGGAGTACAAGGGTTGCTATGTACAAGTTAAAGCAGGTTTTGTTCTGCAGTTAACATTTGGTCTGAGAGACTCCAAAATTAACTAGATGACAAATGTTTTCAGAAGTTCAAGGCAGAACAAATACCATGCCAGCTGGGCCAGCCATCCACGCCCCTGGGCAGAGCTTCTGGGGCTGAGCCCACCATCAGTGCGACAGGGATTCACCACGTGTCCCACAGTCTTTCTCCCTGTCTGTCTGAACTTCAGCACTTCCTGGCAGCATGTCACCGTTCCCTCACTATGCCTCTAACATGACAAGATAACATGTTGATGAAGACCGTCTTCTGCAGTGTACAAGTGCTTTAGTGTGGGCATTGTCACTAACTTGAGAGGAATGTTTCTATATGGACAAATTGAATCAGTGTCCATATGGACACGTTCATGTGGAATATGGACATACGGACAAACTGAATCAACTGCTGGACCAGCAGTGAAAATGGAATACAATTTCCTGACAAACAAATCCCATTACATACATTTTAATTTTTCAGTGACTGTTTTCCTTAAACAACATAATTATTTTAGTGTCACTTAAATGAAATATACATGTGCAATCAAGTAAATATGAAGCACAAAATCAATTACTAATAAGCCAAGAGGAGGTGGGGGGTAGGAAGAAAAAAAAGACTGTAGGTACTTTTTTTCTAACAATATTTACATTGGACTAATTTGAAAAAACTCCTCTATATCCAATGGTTCAACATGCATTTCACTTAGATTTATTAAGACACTAAGTATATAACAAATATGTTTCGGCTGATTATTAAAAGCATATCCATTAAAATTTAACAATGCTTCATAAGGTTGCTCTCTTCTAGCTTTACCAAAGCTGAGGAAGTGTTGGTTTAATAATCAACTGGTCTGCATGTAATTAACACAAACAATTGACTTAATGTATTTAACTTAAATATCGATTCAAGACCCATTTTAAAAAGCTACCTTCCAAACAATGTAACCTGACCATCAAAATGTGCTTATTGTGAAGACAGTTTGTTCTTCCAGGTGTTCCAGATAAAAAGGAGACTAGATCAGCCCATCTTGAGAAGGTAAATCACTATTTACTTAGCAGGAATTTGACTGTATGTAGAGGATATAACCATGTCAGCCTTTTTTTTTTTTTAATACAACATAACAAATACACGTAATTTTATTTGAACCACACTTTAAAATAAATAAATACATAAGTAAATTTAGCTCCTGCACTCATTGCTATTATTTTAACACTATGATTTTAATCTTATGTTTAAAAGGCAAATAAAGGCATACTCTTAGTAGTGTCTCAGAAAAAAAAAAATGGGACAGAAGATTTTTTCTGTGGAATTTGTATTTTTACAATACTGTGTCTTGCAGCTATCTTGGTTTCTATTAGAGACCATTTAAGCTTACATTCTGAAGTCTGTTTAATCATTGAGATTAAAAGTTGGAATAAGTTATGAGCAATAAAAGGAATAAATTATATTCAGTCTGAAAGTAGAACTAATTATAAAGCTGTTGCTTGATTAAGGTGTTTATACTGAAGAGTATTAAAGGGATTAGTCTAAAGCTTTATATCCTGCAGCACAGAATTAATATGCAGGATTTAAACATTCAAATTAATTCAGGTGCACCAAACAATTATATGGAATAGGAACACTCGACCCAGCTAATGACTACGCTAGTCCACCAAGCTAATTTATATTCATGTACTTATTGACCTCTCTGCACGTTCACAAAAGGACTGTTCTAATGCTAATGCATGCTTCTAGGACAGTCTCCATCTCCTGCTAATCACAGTGGACCTTAGTGAGAAGACAACAATGTACCTCACTGCTAACATTTTGCACCAATGAAATATTTCCTGAAGGACAGATATGGCTCTCTTAGGTCTCTCTGTACACAGTAGTCTAAATTATGATCTTGGATACATTGATGAATCACTGCCAGTGGAAGAAGCCTCAGAATATGCAGTTGAGAGAAGGATTTATTACAGAGCATTCAAGCATAACAAAAAAAATAATGGACAAGATACACTAGACAATGTATAGAACAGTGTATGGGATGCTATGGACAGAAGCAAAAAAGGGGAGCTGGACGAGGTATAAGAGATACATCTCTAGTGGGTGACTCCTTCTACCTACACACACCAAACACTCTGAAGCACTAAAATAAAATAGCATATGGTGCAACGATCCCCTTAAAACACATGGGATTAGGCTACTTTAATAAGAGGCCTTAAATGCGTGACCTTTTGGAAAGAGGTTTTCAGTGCTGAACTTATAAGCAAATAAAGAAAAAGTGTCAATTTCAGAAAGAACATACAAAGCTCAGTTGCAGGCTACAGCTCCCCAGCAATCAAAAGCAAGCTTTATCAAACTAACAAAAAGACAAATGGAAATAAAAATCATACATCCACTTCTCAGGCAATGCTTAAGTGAAGGAACAAAAGGTTTAGGCTACAGAAGTAATAAATTGTAGGCAATGCTATTGATCCTATTTGGAGGGGTCATGCAGAGATGATCCTAGTGTTTTGTCAGAGCAATGCTGACATATTCTGGACAAGAGAGCAGAAGAAACCCTCCATTGATTCTTCCAGAACCTGGCCATGCCCATAGTAGCTGGCCTAAGAATGCCACCCCCAAGCTCAGAAAATAATGAATGTCAACATGGTGAGAGCATCTCAGATAACACAATAAACCCCTCAGCACGACCCAGCTATAGCATTCGCTGTGTGCTCTTCTGATCTCATGCGTAAGCAACAATCTGCCAATGGAAAGACAAACAAACATGCACAGGCCTTGTCTGATAAACAAAAATGTTTTAATTCTGACATTGTGCTTAACTATTTTCTGTCTCTGCGTTAAAATTCTGTGGTTTATGTTTTTCAACAGCACCCGAAGAATCAAGTTTCAGGGTTCTTTAGTCGGTTCTGTGATGAAAAATGGCTGGCCAGCACTTCTTTACCTAATAGCTTTTGGGTCATCTTCAGGTCAAATGTTTCAGATGCCAAATCTCACGACAATTGAGTCCTTATCACTCCAGCATGCACTCTTCTGAGAGCTTTTCTACTCCTGGTAACCACCCTCAAACTCCTCCCAAGACAATTCCCTCTTTTGGACTTCCTCCCCTCCTTACAAAGAGAAGACACATTATCATAATACCAGAGGTTACAACTTTAATTTTAAACTCATAAGAAAGAAACTCACTTTTTATCTCTCTCACACAGTAGTGAACATTTTTTGCTCTTTGTACCTCTGTTTTCCTTTGTGTTTGTGCTGTTTTGGATTTTTAGTTACCTCCAGGGGTGAGTCTGAACGCTTGGGACTAAGATTTCCTTTGCCCAGTGGACCCAGTTTGCTTTGTTCATTATCGTTCTCCAAGCTTCTACTTTTCCTGTCCAACACTGCAGCTATCTAACTTTTTTTTGTTTGTTTGTTTTTTTAATCAGAAGCTCAGACCCTCACCCTCTGCAAGGTTTGGCTCCCCTCCCTCATCAGCAATGTTTTGTAGTCCCTGAGACTGTGTACTATCACCACATAGTGCTCAGTAATCCTCTCAGTCCTCTGAATCATTGTGCTTTCCCTGTTTAATTCCAAACTGCTGAACATATCACATACTGCACAGATCTAAGTAAGGCAAATAGCTAAAGGTGACAACCTACAGATTATCTTCCATTTTGCTAGCTCATGTTGCTTGCAGATATAGGACAACCACTGTACAAAATTCCCTTCAGGAGTCTTCTTTCAGTTGTCTTTTGCATTCCCAGAGAGCAACAGGTCTGACATAGCTTTTAATTGCTTTATTCTTCTGCCTGCAGTGCTTTCTTTAATTACTTTCATTCCTAGTACCACACACCCAAAAACTGCTCCTTTTCCTTGGTTAAAATTCAAAGAAAGTTTTTAAAAGACAAGGTCACAGAGAATAGCTGTCAAAGGTACCCAGTTATCTCTTGCCTATACTGAAAGCTGAAGAGATTTTATTTATAGCCACAGAGTTCTCAGGAGCAAACACACTTATTATCACCCCAGCAAGTTTCATTCAAGGAGAAATGGAGGCAGCTGGGTTTGCTTACCCTGGAGAAGTCTAAGAAGACATATCATCTCAGTCTTCAACTATGAAAAAGGCAATCTAGAGAAGACAGAGCCAGACTCTTCTCAGGCATGAAAAACAATGAGAGACAGTGGTGTCACTAGCCGGAGCAGGACTAACAGGCTAAATGAATATGAAGAAAAAGGTTTTTCCCATGAGAGAGGTTAAGCACTGGCACAGTCTACCAGAGAAGGTATGAAGATATTCAAACTCATCTGGACAACTCCCTAAGCAACCTCTTCTAACTTGGAATCAGGAGTTTGGACCAGATGACCTCTAGAGATTATTTTGAACTTAAATTAACCTATAATTGTATTTAATCTCATAACAATACCTTTTCTAGATCAAATATCAATAGCCTTGGTAAATCTTCTAAAATGTGATTGCTATGTACGTATAGAAGAGACCATCAAGGCCATCTAGTCTATTCTTCTGCCACCATCCAGGACTTGTTACGCAATCTTCATTCTGTTGTTCTTCATTCACGTAGGTTTGCACAACCATTCCAGCTAAACCCCTCTACTGTTTTTATTGATAATTTTTTTTTTCCTGAAGTGCAATTCATGTCCCCTTTCTGTAATTTAACAGCATCTCATCTGGCTAGAAAGAAATTCCTCAGAATTTTGAGGAAGGCAACTGCCTTCAGGATGCTCTTTTTCCAATTACAGACACAGGACTACACAGAAATGTATAGAACTCCATTAAAAAGAATAAAAATCCAAACTCTACCATCTATTCTTTTTGTTGATGGAAAAAAGACTTCTGAATATTGACCCAATTTCCCATTAAAAAAATACCTCGCACTTTTTGGTGTTTTTTCATAGGCACACCTTCTTAAAGCTCTGTTTCTTGTGATCCTTTTTGCACAGCTGTCACAACTGTTGCCACAAACACACAGCATAGGATTCATCCTTTTTTTCACTTAGATAACTAACTTACAGACACTTAATTGAGAAACAAGGACTATAAGAGAAACATCTAAGATATGTTAGATTATTCTTCTCAACCTCTGGAGCTATTTTTGGTATTAAATTATTATACTGTAATGTGCTGTCTTGTCCTGAAGAGACTGCTTTCTTTCCTAGTGGAAATAGGAAGCTTGCCCATCAACTATGCTACATGAGTGAGTATGCTGCAGTGATACGGAATATCTGGGTGTCTTGCCCTGCTAAAGCGGCAGAGCAAAAAAAGCAAAAACATCTGTTAAATCTATTATACAGCTATGAGCAAAGAGAAAGAAAAATAAGCATACTCACACACCCCCCCCCCAATTATATTGTCTAACCATTCCAAAATATGCTCAGATGGTAATTGCTTCAAAATCCAAACATCATTGCCACAATCTCAAGCTTCAGTTCTTCTCACCTCTAGGAATTTTCATTTTGTGCCTCAAACACCAGCTTCGCCTTACAGATTCAGTAAGGGCCTGGTGAAAACAAGGTTATCTTTTTTTTGGCAGCCAAACCCTTGCAGAAGCAAGGTATATTATAGTTGAGTCCCCTGTTTATTGAAGAACATAGCATTTGACATCTGGATTCACAGGTAGGAACTTAATATCAAGATATTTTCCTTGTGTGGCTGTCATCCAGCAGATCCAAGCAATTCTTAAAATGACTTTGAAACATCTGTAAATGAGGACACTTTGTTCTGCTGATAGATGCTGGAGTGCAGTGTATTGTATTGTGATAACTCCAGGAAGGGAGATAGACACCAGAGACCTGTCATTAGTGTCACAGCCCTGTTTCTATCACTGAAACAGAAGGATTCAGTAAATACCCAAATTCCCCAGCACAAACAGGTAAAAACATGGAAGAGCTATATTCCCAGGAAGTATGTAAAATTTATTCACCTAATTGACAGCTAAAAGTTGTGTGGTGCCTGACAACTGAGAGCTCAAAGTTTGATGCTGGTGTTAGCTCCATCAATAGGCTTCATCCCAGCAGGGGAACACCACCATGACCTCTGCCCAAACCCTTATGCCTAGCCAGAAACTGCTTACCTCATCTCTTGATTATTTAGGATAAATTTACATGGTAACTCCTGTATCTGTCTTTTCAAGGTCAGAGTGTCTGCCCACAGAGCTTTGTAAAATGCAGAAAAAAGATGTTTTCCTTACCTACTCATAAAAACTGACATGCCATCTGAAGGAAGGGTCTTCTGTTTTTTAAGCTATATAGGCAGTGTAGGGCTTTTAATTTGTTGTCTCTTTTTTTCCCAGTCCTTCTTTTTTTTTTTTTTCTTGATCTCTATATTCACATGTGTACACAGATAGTATTGTCTTATTCAATAATGCACTTCTGTCAATGAGCAGAGTCAAACATTTAACAAGGAAAAACTAATTCTTGCTAAACTGAATTTTCTGGGGATTAGTTTATGAGTGGAATTGTTCACAAGTACTGGTGAATGGCATTTTTATCTAAAAGATATTCAGTGTTCATTCCATACTTATTCTAAAAAATCCTTGTGCTATAAGACAGAAACATGAAGGGCTCTCATTCTTGTTTCCCCTTTCTCCCTCCAAAAGCCAGAACTACCTACAGTTTAAGCTTCCCTTTCCTTATGTCTGGTTGCACATTTAGTCTAACTGGACTCATGGAAGCTTTTGCCTACCTTCACAGGTTTTATGCATCTCTTATGTTATCTTCAGCTCTTCTCCTGAACTTTTAACCAGCATTTCAGATCACTAATAGATCAATTGAGGCAAGGAGAAAACCTTGTTATATTTTAAAGAAGTGAACTAGATGTGTACCTGAGTGTAGTATGTGTCCTCCAAGCAACTGTTAACATACCTCTTAAAATTCTTATACAAATAACTAACTATTAAGAATTCCACCATATAATAAAATAGAAGCTTACTTGAGGATTTAATTTCTCAAAACTTTTAATTTTTATTGTTATTTTTATACCAGTTTATTTGAAGACAATGATAGCCTAAAACAAGAACAGAGATCATAGAACCATAGAACCTTTCTATGCACAGTCTAAGCACAGTCTAGACAAGATGGCCCGGCACCCTGTCCAATGCTGGGGAATCCACCACTTTCCTGGGGAGATTATTCCTATGGCTGATTGTTCTCATCACGAAAAACCTTCCTCTTGTGTCCTATTGGAATTTCTCCAGGAGCAACTTGTACCTATTGCCCCCTGTCTTTTCCATGTGACTCCCCGTAAAAGGAGAGTTTCCATGTTCTTTGCAGCCACCCTTTAGATACTGGAACATGGTGATGAGGTCTCCCCTAAGCTTGTTTTTTCTCAAGGCTGAAGAAGTACAGTGCTCTCAGCATTTTCTCAGTGCAGTCTTGTGTTCACTAATGGGAAGGAAGAGGAATATAGAATACGCTGTAAGCAGAACAGTATTAAATATTTAAAACTTTAGATATTCACCATGGATCATGCTCACAAACAGCAGACGATTTTTATTTATTTAGCTAGTTAGTTACTAAGAGCAGAACTCCAGTGAAGGAAGATATGTCTAATGTGCAGTACTCAAAGCCTTCCAGGCCTGGAAAAAATGAAATATGTGGAAGAAATAATAAAAGAATCTTAAATAATTTAAATAAAATCTATTGCAGAGATATTTTTCTTAAAGAAAAAAACTGAAAAATTTAAAAGTTATTTTCTCTACAGATTTATTTAGCATTTCTGATAGATGGCACTCAGACCTTGGAAAACAGAAGCTCTCAACCTACCTGTAAACCAGGCAGAACATTAGCAATGGAACCTTACTGTACTCCCAGGTACACCTATGCCTTTACACTGACCTAAACTGACCCCATGTGTTTAACTAAGAGCAACAAAGTGGACTGCCTGAAATGATTTTTGAGCAGTGAATTGAACTGAAACTTGACTCCAGATCATAAGCCAAACTGCTTTCAAATGGAAATGCCTTTTATCCTAAAGCTTTGACCAACACATTCAAGCAACTTTGACTTAAAAGAAATCAAACCCTACAAGTACACACCTTTCTAACTGGAGACTCATTTTTCATTCTCACAATTTCAATCACGTTTTTCTCAAGCCAGAACAGAAGACTAATGTAAAGAGAAGCCAAGGCGAAGTACTAAGCTACATGTCTTCTCATCTTACCTACATAAAGATGATGTGCTCTCTGGAGCTCTAACCTTTTCCACATTATGAATCTCGTCATATAAGAGGTATGTGGGTCTAGCTTTCTATTGCTAATAGATGTACTATGAATGAGCTGCTAAAAAATGTCCAGTTTTGACCATTCGTTATGAATTTCCAATTGAAAGTTGGCTAATCTCCTTTTGCAGGAGAAGAAACATGCTAAATAGGTTTTACACAAGTTTGTTGTTTGTTTTTCAAGATGTTACACTGATGAGGTCTTCAGGACACAGGATGCTGGATCCAGTATTTCTGTGTTTCTGAGATAAGTCCTTAGACTCTTATAGCAGTATGGACTCTGTTCTGCACTTTGTAGGGATGAAAGACACCTTTCCTTTCCTTTCCTTTCCTTTCCTTTCCNTTCCCTTATCACACCTTCCCTTCCTGCACCTTCCCTTCCTGCACCTTCCCTTCCCGCACCTTCCCTTCCCGCACCTTCCCTTTCACTGAGAAACAATCTCCCCTTTTTATTTTGAATGTACTGTCTGCTACTTCACATGATGTCCCCTTATTTTCATGCTGTGAGAACAAATAGTCATTCTTCATTCACTTTTTCCATGCCACTCATGAGTTGATGTCATGTCATAATCTTGCCTGCTCTCTTGCACTTCCTGGGATTTTCTGAAATCAAGAATTGTAGCTCTTACATGGAAACCATTTCACACCTTGATGATGCAACAAATAATTACCATGCAGCACCCAAAATCCATGACAGACACTTCCTCAATTTTGACCTATTTAACTAGAACTAATACTGCCTGTCATACCCTTCACAAATAATGTAAGTGAATGAGGTGCATATTTTAAAACAGTTTCCTTTTCATTTTGTAAATGCAAAAAAGGACCTAGTAAACTGTAAGAGGGAAGTGGTGCACAGCACATCAGATTGTTCCCCAGTGAGTCCATCTCTTAGACTGAACCATCACCATCACTTGAGATTGTAGGGGTCTTTAAAGACACAGATTTTATTTTAGTCTTCCTTCCTTCCTTCCTTCCTTCCTTCCTTCCTTTCTTCCTTTCTTCCTTCCTTCCTTCCTTCCTTCCTTCCTTCCTTCCTTCCTTCCTTCCTTCCTTTTCTCTTTCTTTCTTTCTTTCTTTCTTTCTTTCTTTCTTTCTTTCTTTCTTTCTTTCTTTCTTTCTTTTTTTCTTTCTTTCTCAATAAAGTGATGAAGGTAGACAATTCATTTTCAAGGACATTTTCCACCCATTTGTCCCATAGGTAAATGAAACTTCTGTCTGCCATTGATTAGGAAATAGTCTATGATTGTACTAACAAATATTTTTCCTGACGCTATTGAATCAATTACTTTAAATAGGCTTATGGAAAAAGAGAGCATAACATATTAAGTCACACAGAATAAATAACGGGTATGGTGTGAAGCTTAAAAATTCATTCTGAAAGCACACAGTCCTAGTGAAACAAAAATGCTACTGTTTTAACATTTAGTAAATTATTCTGTGCAGCTTGAATCAAAAACTTGATATTTACGTTTGATTTTTGTTTCAAACAGCATTAATAGCACAGTCTAGACTTATTATACTTTGATATATAGTTGCTATAGCAACATATGTAAATTATTAATCCTTGTATATGAAATATCTCCAAAGGACATATTACCTTTGTGTTAAAAATGCAGATAGCTTTAAATATTTCCCTGTGATGAAGCAGAGTGCTTATAAAAGAGCAAATGTAGTCAGGAAAATTAGGTCTCCTGAAATGTCTAGTAGGTGTCCCAGAACTGAAAGCTAATCTGAAGCTAAAAATTAAATTAATAGTAACAACATATTAAATCCTATCTAATATTTTGAATGGTTAAGTATCTTGACTTCATGGTTTTGCATAGAAATATCTCTGTGCCACTGTCACAAGTAACATAAAGATATAAAGCAATGGGGTGTAGGACCTAAGAAGGACACATAGCTATGCAACGTGAGTGGAAGAGGCCACACTTACCTGCACTACAGAGCAGTAAACTCCCTGAAGATGAGGTTGCATGATCAAAATACTTGTCTAGAGAGGAGCAAGGGATTTCTTAAATCATGATGTTAGTCTTCTGGAAGTTATGACATCTCTGTATTACCCTGTGAAGTCACTTGTAAAAGCTGCCTGCATATTTTAGCTCTAGATGTTGCCTTTCATTTAGAAAACCTTAAAAGTTCTACAGAAAACACAGTGTCTCACTGCTTTAGTGGCCAAGTTAACCAGGAGATCTTCAAGGTCATTAGTACAATTTGAGTCATGTGCACTGAAAAGTAAGAGACTGGGGAATTTTCTAACACATATATTCTATTACATAAATAAATTCTATTATATAAAAACAGCTGAAAAATGAAGAAAGAAGGCATTTTTTATTTTTATATATATATATATAAAATTATTATATTAAGGCATTTCCAGGAATCACCAGAAAAAAAAAATCAGGCCACCTTTGCAGATAGTTTGGGGCACATTGTAAATTCACATTTGTTGGCGATATTGGCAGATTTCTTTTATTAGGAAAGATGTTGGCTGGGAATAACAAAGAATCCTGATAGAGTACCCTAGTCGTATTTGACTATAGTTATAAAGTTGGTTCCTACTCAGTAACTTAGGAAATTAAAAACACTAAATCTAGGATTTTCTCCACTGGGACTTAATCCAGTCCAATTTACAAGCTGAGGATTTATAAAGGCTTTTCTGAAAGAAATGGGGAAATGTCAGCTACAATTTCTTGCTAGAATTGCACTGAATCTATTAACCTTGCCCAGAGAATATAATGTTACAGTTATCTCATTTACAATGTTATTGTATGTGATTTATGGCCATGGCATCAAATCTCAAACTAGGTTTTGTATTTTTAGAAAAATATAGATGTCTATAACATACATTATTTTTTTCTCATTCAGGAAAAATATGAAAAAAGTGATTTACAGTACTTCAGATTTCAGGAAAATGAAGCATGTGACAAGAACAGAAATGGGGGGAAAATTCAAAAAAACTCCACACATTAATGAATATCTGTAACTAGGCTAATGTTTCTCCTCTCTAATTAAGAAATATGAACTATGAAGTACGTTTTCTTAGACTGAACTTACATAGAAACTGAGAGTCTCTGGTGGTGATGAGCATGAAGGGAAAATTTTGTGCAAAATGGAACACAACACTCTGACACCACTCTGGAAACCACTACTATCCCCAGCTTTCTTCAGAGAAGAAATTCAAAAGTTGTTCATAAAATTATGAAATGTCTAGAAGTGGGAAAAAAAAAAAGAAGGGCAGAGAAAGTAGTATAGATTTTATCTCTATTGTATGACCTACAAAATATTTTGAAGTTCTCTCTTATTTTTTTGTAAGTTTCAAAGCTTGAAGCACCAGAGATAATTTTTAATTTTCAGTGGTACTTCCTTGCCATTTTTCTGTCCCTTTGATTTACCAGTTTTGTGCTTGTATTTCCTTCTAAGTCAACCCCAAACCACATGCAGAACAACAGTGAAACAGAACTGCTTCTGAACAGGTGTCATCATTTTCATGCCATTCCCAGACACAGAGAGTAAAAAAATACACAGAGGACACAACCCATCCCAGCAGGAACGAATATGTCAGGTTCCGCATAATATAGGCTTACAGATAACACAAAGGGCATTTTTAAAAATGGCATTCACTGCTATACATGGATTCCTCAGTAACAAAATGCATCTGACTTCTGCTTCTCCCTGTGCTAGGTTGACTCTGACTGGACACCAGATGCCCACCAAGCTGGTCTGTTACTCCCCTCCTCAGCTGGGCAGAGGAGGGAAGGAATACAATGAAAGGTTCATGGGTTGAGATAAGGACAGGGTGAGATCATTCACCAATTACTGACTTGGGGAAATTAGTTTAATTTGTTGTCAGTCAAATGAGAGTAGGGTAATGAGGAATAAAACCAAGCCCTACAACACCTTCACCCTGCCCCTCCCTTCTTCCTAGGCTCAACTTCACTTCTGATTTTCTCTGGCTCCTCCCTCTGAGTGGCACAAGGGGACAGGGAATGGGGCTTGTGGTCAATTCATCACGTCGTCTCTTCTGCTCCCTCCTCCTCACAGTCTTCCTCTGCTCTAGTGTGGGGTCCCTCCCATGGGAGACAGTTCTCCATGAACCTCTCCAATGTGAGTCCCTCTGTGGGGCTGAAGTTCTTCTTGAACTGCTCCAGTGTGGGTACCTTCCATGGGGTGCAGTCCTTCAGGAACAGACTGCTCCAGCGTGGGTTCCTCTCTCCAGGGGACTACAGGTTGTGCCAGGACCCTGCTTCAGCATGGGCTTCTGACAGGGTTACAGCCCCCTTCAGGCATCCACCTGCTCTAGAATAGGGTCTTCCACGGGCTGCAGGTGGACCTCTGCTCCACCATGGACCTCCATGGGCTGCAAGGGGACAGCCGGCCTCACCATGGTCTGTACCATGGTCTTCATGTGAATCTCTGCTCAGGCACGTGCAGCACCTTCTCCACATCCTTCTTCACTGACCTTCATGTCTGCAGGGCTGTTTCTCTTACATATTCTCACTCCTGTCCTCTGGCTGCCATTGTTCCACTAAAGTTTTTTTTTCCCTTCTTAAAAAGAGTTATCCCAGAGGCATTTCCACCATTGCTGGTGGGCTCAGCATTGACCAGCGCTGGGTCCATCTTGGAGCCATCTGGCATTGGCTTGATCAGACATCGGAGAAGCTTCTAGCAGATTCTCACTGAAGCCACCCTTTTATCCTCCCCTCTACCAAAACCTTGGCATGGGAACCCAGTACACTCTGGTACAGAGGTTTATGACAGATGTCTTAATAGCAATATTGTTCACCCTAACTTTGTAATTAGTGTAGGCCACATTGGACTTAAACACATAAACTGACTAGTGACTTTCCATCATGGACTCACTGCATCAGTAGACCAGGGAAGAACTACAAATGTCAAATACTTGTGCTTCTGTAAGGCCTTTGATATGCTCTGCCAGAAAATTCTTGCTGCTTAAATGAGGAGATATGGGTTTGACAGATGGAATTTCAGGTAGATAAAGAATTGGCTGGATAGATCAGTAAAGAGTGGTGTCCCTCAAGGCTCCCTGCTGGCACCAGTACAATTTAATATCTACATCAGCAACACAGACATTTTATTGGGATGAAATGCTCTCTCAGCAAGTTTGCAGATGACATGAAGCTCAGCAGTGCAGTTCATTCACTAGAGGGAAGAGACGCCATTCAGAGTCCTTGACATGCTTGAAGAGTGTGCCTATGTGGAACTCATTAAGTTCAATAAGGCCAATTCAAGGACCTGCATCTGGGCCAGGGCAGCCCCTGGTATCAATACAGGCTGGGGGATGAAGGGATTGAGAGCAGCCCAGCAGAGAAGTACTTCAGCGTGCTGGTGGATGAAAAATTGGACATGAGATGGCAATGAGTGCTTGCAGCCCAGAAAACAAATCATACCCTGGCCTGCATAGAAAGAAGCATGGCCATCAGGTCAAGGGAGGTGATTCCGCCTCTCTACTCCACTCTGCTGAGACCCCACCTCCAGTACTGCATCCAGATCTGAGGCCTCCAGCGCAAGAAAGACATGGACCTGTTAGAATGAGCCCAAAAGAAGGCCACAAAAATGTTGAGAAGGCTGTAACATCTCTCCTACAAAGAAAGGCTGAGAGAATTCAACTTGTTAAGCCTGGAGAAGAGAAGGTTCTGTGAGAAGACCTCATTGCAACCTTTCAATATGTAAAGGGGGCTTATAAGAAAGGTGTAGAGAGACTTTTTACCAAGGCCTGTAGTGACAGAACAAGGCGCAATGGTTTTAAACTAAAGAGGGTAGGTTTAGATTGGATATAAGGGAGAATTTTTTTACAAAGGGGGTGGTGAAACAATGGAAGAGACTGCTAAGAGGAGCTGTGGATGTTTCATCATTGGAACTGCCAAGATCAAGTTGGATGATGTTTTGAGCCTGATCTAATGAAAGGTGTCCCTGCCCCTGGCAGAGAGATTGGACTAGATGATCGTTAAAGGTCCCAGTCTAAACCATTCTGTGATTCTATGAACCACTTCAGATTTATGTAAACATTTTGGGTTTGTAACTCTGCTGCTCTGAGATGAACTAGAAATATGAGGCCACTGTTTGCATATAGGTAGATTACTGACTTAAGCACACACTCTAGCTGTTTTTTGCTTTAAATCGCAGTTGAAAACATGTTTTACAATTCTACTAATAGGAATGCCAGAAATGTCTGAACACATCTTAAAGAATGCTGCCCCTCATCTCAGGTATCAGGTTCTACATATTAGATAAAAATTCTCTTTTGTGATGTTTTTTCCCAGAGTTGGTGCAATGTCTTGTCCCAGAGTTAATGCAATGTAAACATTCTTTTATTTTAAGGGTTATTCCACATTTCTTCAGGCAAAAATAATACAATTTGTGTTCCAGTTCTTGAACATATGTAAGGTGTAGAGTTGACAGACATTAATATGTTCAAGTGTATTCATAAAATTAGAAGTCAGCAATGATATGAAGAACTAATTCTTATGACAGGTATCAGAAGAATAAATGAATCTTCAGTCACTGAGTGCCAACCCTTGAGGTCTCTACTATATGGAATGACTGCAAACTATTCAAGAATGTAGCAGTCCAAGGCATACAACCTCTGCCAGAAAGCATGCTTGAGAGAGATGGCATACAAGAATCTAGTTACTACCTTCTGAGACATTGTTTGCCTTAACAGTTTATGCGTTGTGACTAGAGGGTGATGGCGGATCTGNNNNCCTTTTATCCTCCCCTCTACCAAAACCTTGGCATGGGAACCCAGTACACTCTGGTACAGAGGTTTATGACAGATGTCTTAATAGCAATATTGTTCACCCTAACTTTGTAATTAGTGTAGGCCACATTGGACTTAAACACATAAACTGACTAGTGACTTTCCATCATGGACTCACTGCATCAGTAGACCAGGGAAGAACTACAAATGTCAAATACTTGTGCTTCTGTAAGGCCTTTGATATGCTCTGCCAGAAAATTCTTGCTGCTTAAATGAGGAGATATGGGTTTGACAGATGGAATTTCAGGTAGATAAAGAATTGGCTGGATAGATCAGTAAAGAGTGGTGTCCCTCAAGGCTCCCTGCTGGCACCAGTACAATTTAATATCTACATCAGCAACACAGACATTTTATTGGGATGAAATGCTCTCTCAGCAAGTTTGCAGATGACATGAAGCTCAGCAGTGCAGTTCATTCACTAGAGGGAAGAGACGCCATTCAGAGTCCTTGACATGCTTGAAGAGTGTGCCTATGTGGAACTCATTAAGTTCAATAAGGCCAATTCAAGGACCTGCATCTGGGCCAGGGCAGCCCCTGGTATCAATACAGGCTGGGGGATGAAGGGATTGAGAGCAGCCCAGCAGAGAAGTACTTCAGCGTGCTGGTGGATGAAAAATTGGACATGAGATGGCAATGAGTGCTTGCAGCCCAGAAAACAAATCATACCCTGGCCTGCATAGAAAGAAGCATGGCCATCAGGTCAAGGGAGGTGATTCCGCCTCTCTACTCCACTCTGCTGAGACCCCACCTCCAGTACTGCATCCAGATCTGAGGCCTCCAGCGCAAGAAAGACATGGACCTGTTAGAATGAGCCCAAAAGAAGGCCACAAAAATGTTGAGAAGGCTGTAACATCTCTCCTACAAAGAAAGGCTGAGAGAATTCAACTTGTTAAGCCTGGAGAAGAGAAGGTTCTGTGAGAAGACCTCATTGCAACCTTTCAATATGTAAAGGGGGCTTATAAGAAAGGTGTAGAGAGACTTTTTACCAAGGCCTGTAGTGACAGAACAAGGCGCAATGGTTTTAAACTAAAGAGGGTAGGTTTAGATTGGATATAAGGGAGAATTTTTTTACAAAGGGGGTGGTGAAACAATGGAAGAGACTGCTAAGAGGAGCTGTGGATGTTTCATCATTGGAACTGCCAAGATCAAGTTGGATGATGTTTTGAGCCTGATCTAATGAAAGGTGTCCCTGCCCCTGGCAGAGAGATTGGACTAGATGATCGTTAAAGGTCCCAGTCTAAACCATTCTGTGATTCTATGAACCACTTCAGATTTATGTAAACATTTTGGGTTTGTAACTCTGCTGCTCTGAGATGAACTAGAAATATGAGGCCACTGTTTGCATATAGGTAGATTACTGACTTAAGCACACACTCTAGCTGTTTTTTGCTTTAAATCGCAGTTGAAAACATGTTTTACAATTCTACTAATAGGAATGCCAGAAATGTCTGAACACATCTTAAAGAATGCTGCCCCTCATCTCAGGTATCAGGTTCTACATATTAGATAAAAATTCTCTTTTGTGATGTTTTTTCCCAGAGTTGGTGCAATGTCTTGTCCCAGAGTTAATGCAATGTAAACATTCTTTTATTTTAAGGGTTATTCCACATTTCTTCAGGCAAAAATAATACAATTTGTGTTCCAGTTCTTGAACATATGTAAGGTGTAGAGTTGACAGACATTAATATGTTCAAGTGTATTCATAAAATTAGAAGTCAGCAATGATATGAAGAACTAATTCTTATGACAGGTATCAGAAGAATAAATGAATCTTCAGTCACTGAGTGCCAACCCTTGAGGTCTCTACTATATGGAATGACTGCAAACTATTCAAGAATGTAGCAGTCCAAGGCATACAACCTCTGCCAGAAAGCATGCTTGAGAGAGATGGCATACAAGAATCTAGTTACTACCTTCTGAGACATTGTTTGCCTTAACAGTTTATGCGTTGTGACTAGAGGGTGATGGCGGATCTGCAACAGAATATCTCTATGCACAGATCTGCAGTGTTTTGGTTTTATCTGGTCTATAAGCAACAACCAGAAAAACTTGAGCATGAGTCCTATACAGATGGATTCTGAAGGGAGGCCTTATTGCTGTCTACAAATACATGAAAGGAGGTTGTGTTGTGGAAGGTGCTGGTCTCTTCTCCTTAGTGGAAGCAGCAAGTGACAGGACAAGAGGAAATGGCCTCAAGTTGCTCCAGGAGAGGTTTAGGTTGGATAGCAGGCAAAAATTATTTACAGAAAGGTTTGTCAGGCGTTGGAACAGGCTGCCCAAGGCAGTGGTGGAGTCACCATCCCTGGAGGTGTTTAAAAGGTGTTTAGACAAGGTTCCTAGGGACATGGTTTAGTGCTAGAGTTAGGTTATGGTTGAACTCGATCCTGAGGGTATCTTCCAACTGAAAAGAAAAAAGAAAACAACTTAGCTGTGAAAAAACCCCTGGCTGTCACAAGTCTCCTTTCACTGAAGGACTAAAATTAGACAACGCAAAAGTCTCAAAATTTAAAAATGATCTTATATTCATTCTCTACATTAGGCTTTTGCTTAGCAGTATGAGCTTCACGCTACCAATTATTATCTGGAAAATTCAGCACTTCCTGATGACATAGATCACTGTACTCAAGACTTCTAACTGAACCTTTGCAACGGGCCAAGGGGAAGATTTAGTTGCAGTAGCAGGTTTGCTTTTTAACTCTCTGTTTCACTGAGGTTCAAGACTTATGAGCCTCACATCTACAGCTACTGTTATTCACTCAGGACTTATCAGCACCATCATCTTCTGCCAGCCTGTTATTTCATCTGCAATTTTATTGAGAGATGAGCAATTAAAATACTTGTTTTTCTACATACCTTTAAGATTCATAAAAGCCACAAGTTATAAGTATCAATAACTGCAATATGGAGCTATGATGACCTTTTTGTTTTACAAAAACAAACAACAACAACAAACCAGTTCTATTCATCAGGTTAGCTGGATGAAAATATTATAACATGAAAGTAACAACCACAGAGCAATTAACAGTTATGCCACAAATGCTCAGACCTCCTAGTTCAAGATCAACACTCCAATCCGAACTGGACAGTCACACCTCTGCCATCATCAGCTGAAAATAATACTAATAAAAACCCCTCACCATTTTGCTTCAGAGAATAAGTTCAGTCTAAAATTGCCGAAGACAATGCTCACAAATACCTGAATGTCAAACTTCAGCTTTACTCATTAGAGACATAACATCAAGGTAGGAAATTAAATATTGGGATGTTAGTGCCTCTCTCATTCACACACACATACTGTGAAGTGGAACATGTTCCAATCAGATATTTTTGTTTGGGGCACAGGTAGAATTCTAACTAGCATTTGAAAGTAAAAACTGAAATACTTTAATTTCTGTCATCTTGACATCTTTCTTCTTCCTTATGTAAAGGAGTAAGACAGTGCTTCTTACAGTCTTGACACATTCTACACTTTGAATCCTGCAGAAATGGTCATCACAACTAAGTTGCACTTTCATATATTTGTTCCTTCTATAACTGTTGATCTTTATTATTATAAAATCCTTGGGTTTTTTTTTTTGAAACTCTCTCTCCTCATTTTACCCATCAATGAATGGGCCCCTTAGATTTTTATTTCTTTGTTGGGGAGGGGGGGAGGGGTTTCATTTTTTTGTTTGTTTTTGTGAATCCATATTTCAATATTTATGATCATATTGTCACCACTTATTTTAGGGTTCCATTGTTTAGACACTGTTCTGAGGCACTAAAAAAGTAAACCAAAGAGCCTCACATGTGGTTTCTACAGCTTTCTATCCACCATGCTCAAAAAATTATTTAATCATAGATAAAAGATTTGAAAAAGAGTTGTAGTTTATTTGGTTTTGGATTGTCCCTACTGAATTTCATCAAATATTTTATCTGTCTAGCCTATTTTTTCAGCAGTAGCAACTATTGTGCTTCCATGTTAACCTCAGAAGATTACTACAGATTTTAGCAAGCTTTCTCACTATTTGTCTAACAGAATGTACATTTCTAGTGCAGATTTTCACATTCTGGCATGGTTTTGAGGGATTCTGCCCATCCTCACCAGCAGCCTTGTGACTCTCCTTAATTTGTGTTTCCTCCATGAGCAGCACATTTTTTTGTTCTTTCTCTCTTACTGCAAATGTCAGTTCTCCAAGCACTCTCACGTCACACTTGCTGCCTTCAAATTTCCTCCAGTTTATCAACATCTCTTTTAAATACTTTCTTTATATTATGCACGTAAGATACAGCACAGAAGTAAATTAAAAGAGGAATATGAGCTACCAATAGCCTTTAATGCTCATTTCTTCTCTCCCTTCTGGCTAGCAGCCAGATTCACAACTGTTTAGATACATAAAGGTAAGTTCTTAATACGTGTTTTACTGGAAGTCAAACTTAGAAATCTAGTAAGGTGAGAGCAGGGAACACTAATATCACCTATGCTCCTACTCCTTGCCACCATCCACCAGAGCAAGGAAGCTGCAGTAGCCAGGAGCAGAGTTTTTCCTAAACTATAGTTCCAGGCTTCAAGCCCACTCTTATTGAATGTCATGAGCAAGCACATTCTCATAATTATGTGGCCTCCTTTAGTCATCTGACACTGCTTGACGTGCTGGTGTCCCTGTCAAGGGTTTTCTTTTGTGTGCACCCTTCTCTCCCCCTCTGCAATTAAGCAGAGTGCCCCACAGTCCACCTACAATTAAGCAGAGATTTTCAGCACTTTTTTTCTCCTCTCATGTCCTTTTGAACTCACAAATTAGGTGTCCCTCTGTTTATGAGCCCTGCAGAATACACCCTCCCCCTCACTTACAGCAAAGTTCAGCCCAAAGCACAACTGTCACTGCCAGCATTTTGCAAAAATAAAACTAATGTTTCCTCCCACACTCAGTTTTTCTGTACTTGCTGTAACTACCAAACTCTCACCCAAGAAATGGGAGACCAAAATTTAATTGTCACTTCAGCATGGGGAATTTAATTTCATAGCAGCCACACGTCCAGCTGACTCTCCTAAAAAACAGAATGTGCTGGTTTATGCCGAAAAGGATGCAAGAGCCTTGAAAGCAGAGAGAGTAAACACAGGAAAATACTTCTCTTGACAGTGCAGGGAAGAAGGCAGTTTGGTAGCATGAGAATTCTGAATTTTTCTCTCTCTTCCAGAAATAGACCCTGATTTTGCATTAAAGAAACAGTACACAAAGTACACTGAGTGTCTTGCCAGCATGAAGTTTCCTCTACCTGAAAAACCCTTGACCCTCTTTCTTCAAAGCTGAAAGAGGAAGTCCATCCCAATGCTGCTGTAATAAAATTTGTCCACAAGCAGACTGTGAATTCTATAACCAATTTCCCCTGAATGTTCTCACGCCAGACTGAGTCAAACTTGAACTGGTTTATTTCTTTTGGGGTCCATTCTGAAAATGTTTATGGGCAGAGTGAAAGTTGAAACAAGAAAATCACAACAGAATTTTCTTAAAATATGAAAAGACTTAAACCTCTCGATAGCATCACTGTATTTTCAGAATAACATCAATGAGGTTGGGCTTGTTGAAAATATCAGTTACATCTGTTTGTGTCAGATGTCCTTAGACCTCAGATTTTAGCCAGCTTCCTTAGAAAATGAGGAAAAAGTGGCAAATACATGTTTATGCATTTACAGGTGAAGGACACAACTCTGGCCTCCAGAGCATCGAGCTCACTTAAAATGAATAAATGAATAAAGCAGGAACTCACAGAGTACATGTCGGCTTTTGTTTTTCGCTTTGAGTATACTAATATTCAGTCTTCTAAAAATCTCATTCCACAAGACTGAAGGTGTCTTACCCTAAAACATAAAAAAACTCTCCAAAATGAGCATTTTGTTACAAAATGCTTATGTAAATAAACCGAATGTAAGGCAACTGATGTGCATAAACTACAATGAACAACGGAAGGAATAAATTACACTCTTGTGTGCCCTCATATGTGTAACCAACAGGGAGCTGTCTGTCTACATTAATTTTTACACTTGTTTTAACTAAATCCATGATGTTAATGCAAAAGCTAATACTGAAGGATCTGTACCTGTGACGTTCACCAGAGACTTCGGAGTCCCATGACAAACCAATAAGCAGCACTGCTCAATGCATATGAGATGGGAAGACAAAAAACTGTTTGTTACAGTGCTGCAGAAGGTTAATTAGAAATAGTATTTTGCTCAACTTAGTATGTTTTAGTAGAAAACATACTTTGATACCAGTTGCACACGTGAAATGGAGAAGAGGTTAGAAAATGTCATGACACATGCAAGCAGCTTCCTGTCACATCAGAGTTTTAGCAGAGTATTTTGTTAGTTCCTTCACTCTGCCTTGAGAAGTACAACACTGAATAAGACGCTCATTATAACCAACAGTTAATCATTTTAGTGGTAGTGTTTCCAGTTTACTTCTGCTCATTCTTTCTCCAGGACGAAGTCTCTTAACGAACAGAGAATGTCTAAAGGGATGCTCTGTTTGGCAAACAGCACATGGAAGAAAAACAATGAGCTCAAACCTAAAAAAGCAAAATCTAAACCTTTTCAGTTTTGTGATTACCACACTTCTAAGGAGAATCTTTTCAAGTCCCTAAATCCCAAGGATTTTTTCAGAAGAACCTGAAGTGTTTTGCAGAATTATTTTTGTAAAATGTTAAGCATGCATAGAATCTAAAACCAACAAAAAGTTCCTTAAAATTAAAATTAAAGTTAAATTATGGTACATTCATAAATTATTCTTATTTTTTCTCTCTTAAAATAGAAATTCAAACATAGAACATTAATAAATCTATGAGAAAAAGGTCAGCCCATGAAATCTGTTACTGAAGCAAGAATTCTTTTTCCTTTACAGGTTTTAAGATAAGTTTCATCCATTAGAGTACCAAGAATATTAATCACAGAAGCCTTCTCCTGGGAATTTGTATGCAGTGTCACTTTTAATCTTTCTTCTTTTTTGTGGAAAGTATAGTGAGTATCCATCCATCTGTCTGTCTATCTTTTGTATGTGTGAGATTGTGTGTATGTATACACATTATACAGTGTGTATACTTATGTTGCTCCCCTCCATCAATTATTTGCAGCCAAAAATAGACACTTGAGCTCAGTAGTAAAGTTTTGGAAAGCAGGAATCATAAATATATGTTAGCAACCTGACAATACAATACAAAACCATAACTCTCTCTCTGCCAAACAGCTGGAAATTTTGGGCATGCTTTCCTGAAGCCCACACAAAATCTTAATACTGGAATCTCATGAAGTAAACTAAGAAAACTAGAAGCTTTTCCTGGTTTCACCTTAACTCCTTGGGCCTGGCATAAAAAAATGTACTTTCATGATGCAATTTAAATATACAACACAATTTAATAATATACAACCTGGCTTGTTTTTGAAGGATTCTATTAAATTTAATGACCAAAAAAAAAAAAGTCTTCTGTCAGGAGGCACTAAGGTTCAGATGATTTAAAAATCCTTGGTTCTGTACACCACAGTTCAGGGCAATGCTGGAAAAGCACAGATATTGGTTTAGACATCTTATAATGGCAGAAATGTCATTACAATAGTACTGAATTGTGATGCATGTCATTAAAAGAAGCTGTTGCATGACATGTCTTTCAATTATTTGGATGCACTGGAAATACTGCAGGAATTTCTTTTAAATTGTGTAAAGCTAATGGCATGCCAGTCAAATTTAAAAGAATGTCACAGAGATGCAGATGGCAAGAAAAAAAAAAGGTACCCTTCAGCTTATTGTGTCCCCTCACCCTGCTAGAGAATGAGCATTGTTTATGGTGAACACAAAAACAAGTCAAGCTGGCACTTGCATCCTGCTTACACCTCCACATTTGTCTAAATGCAAACAGGGACTTGGGCATAAATCTTATTGCGCTTGTTCAAACAGAGGCAAATCTATCCTAAAATAAAAGAGTTCAGGTGCACATCCAGCTTGGAGCTCACACACTTCAAGGCTGATTGGAGATACACAATTTAATAGACCAGTATCCAGGGCACAGTTCTCCAAAACAAAATAGACCAAAACAGGTTTCCATGGCTTATAACTGAAAATATGTGAAATGAGGCAAATATTGAATGGAAATATTTTAAAAATGCTTGCATTTATAATGATATTGGAACTGCATGGGGCATTTAATAAGTCTTGCAGCCCAGCTGGGGTGAATAGTCCCTGCCTGCGCTTCAAACCATTATTATCTTTCCAGTGACCGTTAATCCTTCTTAAACATCTTAATCATTATTTCTTCAATGCTGAAATATTTTTAACTAGAACATTCTGCTTGCAGTGATACAATTTTCAGGTAAGCACAACAAATTAGGGCACTATATGAGGAAACCAGAAAGATATCAGTGAAATAAATGCAAGCACTAGTCTTGTGCCAAAGCCTAGAAGAAGGAAAGAATGAATGCATGATGAATAATACACAATTAACACCTCATTTACAGTAAAAAGGCAGAAAAAACTGTTGGGGTGGGAACACTGAAGGGTCAATGGAAGAGTTGTTTCTGCAGGAGTCCATGTGTTACTTTCAGGCAAACTGTGCACACACTTAGTAGGAATTGAATAAGTGCTTCAGAAAGATTTGGAGAATACAAGAAAGGAAAATTACAACTTCAGTGGGTTGGGTTTTTTTAGTGCCAGAGTGAGCAGTTTTCCCAACAGCAGGGTTCCTAATTATGATTAGCTATTTGCAATTGTGGAGGAAAAAGCGTGTTAAGTGTCTGCATTTTCATCAGGATGAGAGGATGGGCTGTTGAGTTTTCTTCACAGGAAGCACTGGCCCTTTGAAAGGCTTATCATGTTCTAAGTAGGAAAGAGTCTATACATTAGAAATATTACAAGGTGGGCCTTTTGGCAATTTATATCAGTAAGTATGTTGTTGATCACACTGCACACAGACATACCTTCTCTACTTTCTCTATTGCAAACATAATATAAATATGCAAACTCCTCAAATTAAAGCTTGCCATATTTTAATTAAAATTATTCATATGTTTTGACAGCTGATACTGGTAATAACAAAAAGAAAAATGTTCCTACACTAATAGAGTAGATATGAAAGAGGGAAAAATGCAAACAAGTTTTCATTATGCCTCTCTCTGAGGTAGAGAGTGGAAGATAAACTGCTGAAAAAACCTCAGCTTATAAGTTTACATTTACTTGATACTTCCTCAAGAGTCTTAGCAATTTCACAAGTCCCTAATCTATCCTATAGCCCCTTCTCATAACAAGAAGGATAAAATAGGAAAAGCAGAATACTTATTGCTTAATCTAGCGCTTTAGTAGAAACTGTATTACTGCAGCCATCATGCATATAACTCTGTATTTCCTACAGCTATTTATTTAAAATCCTGTCCTTTTGTTTCTCAATAATGACCCTTGCACTCTTGAAAGTACTCTCAAGATACAGTAAAGGAGAATTTTGGAAAAAAAAAATCACAATTTTTCCTATTTTGCGTATGGAAAACTTGCCCACCACGAGCATGATCCATTTTTACATATATACATACTTGTTAAGATTCAATAATAGTCATGACTATGTTAGGAACTTTACCATTGGTAAAACTTCCAACATTGAATTGGCTATTATAGAATCAACTCTCATGTCTTATTTACATCCCCACAATAAAAAAATGAAGTTTAAGATGATAATGCAGACTACAGTAAAAAAAAAATAAAAATAGTAAATCTAAAAAAATGTACCGTCTGTAATCCATCAAATAGCCTTATTGGCCTCTGTCACAGTGATACTTAGTCTGCATCAGGGAACAATTCTGTACCACGGCTTTATAAAATAAAAATTGTTAAGCAATGCTTTATATATTGGACATCATTATTATTCTGGACCTAGATAAGCAAGAGGCTGGAAATGACAGAATCCCACCTGATTCATTTTTTCTCTTTAGAGTAATGCAAAGGTAACTCATTTACCCAGAGAGAATCATCTTCATTTCCTGATTAAATGTAATCAGAGTGCTTTGGCTGGCATTCTGGTCCAATTTAAAAACTATCATACCAAGTGATCACTGTTAATAACTACCAATATAGTACAGCTTTGAAAGCAAGGTCAAAAGCTGTGGTTTGAAAGCCAAGACAGGATCATAGTTCTTCTGTTATTCATGGGAAGAACCCTTTGCTTTAATCCAAATAGTCCCTACGACAAATGCTAAAATTATATCTTAATCGTGAAAGCAGAAGCAATGCCAAAAGACAGGAAAGGAGCCCTGTCATTCATGCACAAGACCCCTCACATCTTCCCCAGAACCACAAAGTGTAGGATGCTGGCAGCTCCGTTCCCTACGTTGTGCAAGAACACACTTTTCATGAAGTCCCTCCCGTGCTCCCTTTGCAAAGGTCAGAATATTTCCTTTAAATAGAGCTCAGAATATTTCCTTTAAATAGAGCTCAGACTTCTGATGGATTCATAGCAACCTAGGGACTGAGACCCTCGAAATGTTTTCACGATATTGCTGTTCTGCTCATATCAATGATGGGACCAACTGGTGCTCTTTCTGTGGGAAACGGTGATTGCCATCGACATCACTATGCAGGCAGCTCTCTGGAGCTTGGGCTTTCCCTGCTGTCCATGCCCCATGCTGGTGGTGTGTTTTCGGAAGACACTCATCTCCAAGCAGTATGGCACCTGAGAGCCGGGGAGTGCAAACAACGTATCTAATAATAAAAACAAAACAGGCCCACACAACAAGGCAAGGCCATTTTTAAGCAGCCATAATTCATGCTAACTAGATATGCTAGTCCACAGAAAAGGTGTTCAGTACATTTTGTAAAGACTAATCATAGTAAGTCTGGTGAGGATGCACAAAGATACATTCTTATGTTCACAAGTAACAAAAAGCTTTGACTTCCACCTCAGTTCCAAATCTCTGTGCAACCATAACAATGTCACTGCTGTGGCACATTCATAATGTGTAGCACATTTTGAGATTCTCAGATGAAAGGGCCTATATAAATGGAAACTATTATTATCTATATAACAGACAGATCCCAGCTCCACTGTAATATGCTGTTCTCCTCAGGGGGCTCAGGCATGTGAGCAGCTAAGTACTCTCCATTTCTATTACACCTCTTTGGGGCCGAGAGCACTCACCATCTAGGAGGATCAAGCACAGAACTGAGTTTGGGCTTCAAACCCACAACTTTCACATATGCCAAACCTCCATCAGGGTTTTTACTCTGTGCTTTAGGCTGTGGAAAGGGTGGCAGAAAGAGGAAGTGTAGCAGAAGCATTAGGGAAAAAAACAAAATACAATAAAACTGTAAATTACTCAAACCATTCAAAGGGTTATTGCTATTTGAAGACTAGATTACTGAAATTACTGTCCTCCCATCAGATGACTAAATAATGCACCTCATAAAGCAAGAGACATTCTAGTGACCATAAAACTCAGATAACATCAACAAAGAAATACACATTTATTCAATTACACGTAAAATAAAATAATAATTACACATGCATTAAATGTAAAAACATAAGCAAGAAATTCAAAATGTGCATGGGCATAAACTGAAACATTTGCTTTGTTTTATCCAGTGCACATACACAAAGCAGTCAATTTCTCACTAAGGGTTTTGGATTTTTTTTTTTCTGCTCTGTTCCCCTCCCCCACTGGGAACAGCACAATTTCAAATCCTCAGTATTTCCACCTCTAATTGCTAGAAAGGTTCATTATCAGCTGTCTAAAATGCAATACATCAACCTTGCAAAGCTGATATACAAAAGACTTTCACACATCTGAAGGGCTGTTGTGCTAAATACATCTTAATTTGTGCTGCATCTGCTGTTTTCTAATTTGTTTCTCATGCTGTGAATGCTACAGACTTTGCCACAGCAGCGCTCTGATTTTTTATTTTTAAAAACACAGCAGCCTCTCAGAAAAGAAATGGCTGAGTGCCACCATTGTTCCTCTGATCCATGGAATGACATCGCTTCTCTTATATTAAACATTAAATACTTGATGATGTATGTTTAATATATGGCATGCACATGCTACCATATGTCTCAATATAGGAACTATTTGTATGTGCATACTATTTACATCTTCCATGTTAGCATTTACTAGATCATAGATCTCTTTAAACCAGTTCCTCCGTGTTTAAAAGAATCCTTACTTCAAGCCACTTCATATTTTGTGTGCCCTCAATTTTTACCGGCAATTCTTTTTTTTTTTTTTCTCTTTTTTTTTTTTTTTTTTTTTTATTTTTTTNCTGCAATAGGAGTCCTGCCAAAACCCTAATTCTTAATGGTTCTTACACACAAATGAAGGCTGGTGGTTTTCTTACTTCTTGAAGGCCATCTGTGAACCTACTTACAGTCCTCAGTGAAACGAGTTTGACGTTCTCTGTTCAGCTTCACCTGAGTTGAAAAGCAAACATTAGAACGAAATGTGTAATTTGTCATGATGCAGAATAGATCAAAATCATCTTTACAAAAGAAACCTCAGCTTGAGCTGACACAGAAATCAAATTTCTACTCTTCCCTTTTTAAAGTGGAGAGTTTTCCCAGGTACACTGAGCGCTAACACTGGGGAGAATGTGATGAATTTTTAGTGGAGCAGCCTGTTCTGTCATTAACCTTCATGATCACAAGCATCCCACACACATCCCTCCTCCAAAAATAAGAGAAAAATACCAAGCAGTTTTGTGCCTGCTTTGTGCAGCTTCGTGGGCTGCAAGGCACCACGCACACATCTTCCGAGAGATCTTGGTCTCTCAGAGCCCATTCTCTTAGGAAGGCCAGTCCACTGACAATCACAGAACCACCAAAATCAGCTTTCAAAGAGATTTAGAAACACATGTCACTTGCAAAGCGGAATCTTGCTATTGTCATATCCCCATATGGTGTACACAAAATAAAATACCATAACCTAAGCCATGAATGTTGTTACAAATAACGTCCCCTACTTATTTGTTTCCATTTAGCTGTCAGTCTTCCCAGCTAGGCAAGAAAATGTCTTGTGCACGTTAGGTGAGATATAATGAAGAGGATAAACTCCCTTTGTTTTGGCACAGCCCAGGCTTTAGAGGAGTAGCTGGAACTCAGATTTACTTCTTCTGTTTTTGTAGTGTGACTCCTGACATTCCAAATGAGGAGACTATTTTACATAACGTCAGTCAGTCTCCAGTGTCAAGTCCTCACACGAACATGCAGCAGCTATTATGGAAGCAGCCTTTATGACTGCAGAAGCCATAGACAAACCAGTACCACTATAAAGGAATGTGTTTAATCAATAAGGCACTAGTGTGGAAATCCTCATAGAGTAACAGCATTGTAAAGGTTAATCAATTCAGCTAATTGTAAATGCTCTCAGCTGCCAGCCCCTAAACAGTTCTTTCTCTTTGTAGCGGGTAATTCACTGTGGGATGCTGGGGAAGGGAAGGGAAGGGAAGGGAAGGGAAGGGAAGGGAAGGGAAGGGAAGGGAAGGGAAGGGAAGGGAAGGGAAGGGAAGGGAAGGGAAGGGAAGGGAAGGGGTCAAATCTGTCATTACTCTCCATGCTGCACTCTGCCTCTGTAACATCAATATATTTACCACAGGGAGATAATCTTTTCCTCCTGCTAACACTCTGTTACCTCATTCCTTACACAGGAAACAAAGCAAGAGGTCTATGCTTCGTGGTCCAGGGAGATGAAAAGGAATTCAGGGTATTGATCTTTCTGTTCAGTTCTTTAAAGGCTACGTATATGACTAATCAGTGGGATAGTGCTTTTTATTTCACAGCCATATGGAAAGGCTTTTTTTGTTCCCAAAGAATTGTTTCCTGTAGAAAAAAAGGATGATCAATATGTTTCTGTGTGTCTGAAGACTGATACCAGACCCACATAACAATAAAGGAGATAGAGTATCGTTTAAAATTTTGTCTCTATCTCAATTTAAATTCAGCCTGTGAAGTCATGTTTATATACTAGTCTCTGACACTCACGAGCTGTGTACTTGTTCGTTATTTCTGAAAGCACTCAGAGTTTTCTAAGGTGATGCCTGCTCCCTCTCCAATGTACAACCTAGTCTTACTTCTGTATCCTGAGTTTGTAATACAGAAAGCCTTCCTTATTACACCCATCCCAGTGTGCATTTCAAATAATGCCAAAGATGTCACATGAGGTTGCAAGCTGTGTTTGGGCTTGTCCATCATATATTTCTGGTGTTTTCAGCAACTGAAAGACATTAGCACCTTTTAATTGTACTTTTGCAAAGCCAGCCAGAGGTCAGAGACTTCAGGTCTTCACAAAATCAATCAATATTGATTTAAGGTCAGGGCAAGTACTGAAAACACAGCATGCACTCCCACCATCAAAGCACCATCCTTCCACTAGCAAAATGAAAAAGAGAACAGAAGGAGAAATAGCATCTCGTCTCATCCCTTTCTGCCTTCTGATCCCCAGTTGCCAACACCCTCCTTGTCGTCCCTGTGCCCCTGCCAGCTCCTCCTGGCTCATTGCAGCCAACCGAGCCCACCCTCTTCTTGGATATCCCTCAAGAAGAAAGCTCTGGATATTTTATTCTGCGAGTATTTAAAAAATCTCAACACAGGCTGCACTTGTCAAAAGTCCGCCTGGACCAGGCTCTGAGGATTGGTAACAAGGATATATCCAGGAAAAGTACATGTTTATACAATGTAATTCAGCTAAGGCTATCATATAAGTGCTCCTACTTGGATAAGTATTTCGTACAAAATGGATAGCTATATGACTGGTTTGGTTGTTTACAAGCAGCTGGTCTGATGTTTGGCCTCCCCTGGTTTGGGGGGTTTTTGTTTGTTTGTTTGTTTTGTTGTTTTTTGTTTTGGTTTTTTAAATAAATAATATATCAAAATTCAAGACAAATTATTAAAACCAAAAGGTGTTACATCAACCGAGGAAATATTTGAAGTCCAAATTTCACTACTATAATGGCAATTACATTTTTAATTTGCTGTGTTTCATGAGTGTGTATATTTGCTCTTAATTTCTAGTAGGAAAATGTGACAAAATGCTGGGCTGGGGTGGAATAAAAGCAAGAAACACAGTTATGGAAAGCGTATTTTATCAGGCAGAAATGCCATTCTTAGGACTGTTATTTCAGAAATAAGTTAATAAACCATTTATTTTACACAAAAAGTTGTAACTTAAGAGTGCCATACAATTTTGCAGCACTAGGAACACTAAGGAAAAAATTTGCATCTGTGTACCAGCTCAGTATCAACCTAGATGTTGAATAGCTTGAGAGATTCTGTGTCTGTCAGCTCTGCTCTTCCTAAACCATGAGGATCCCTTTCTTCTATCACTGTCATCTTGACGTAACATTTGGTGCGGTGCTGCTATAACTTTAAGGACAGACTCCTGCCCTCATTTAGGCTGCTGCTATAAGTTTTGAAGTCTTATTAACTCACCTTTCACACAGCAAGGAAACTGGAATCCTATTACTCTCTGAGGTCTGGGGATATAATTCTTCTTTGCCTCGTCCTTATATTCTCCGCCACTACCATACTGCTGCTTTTTATACCTTCTCCTTTCCTCTCTCTCTCCCCGCCCCCACCTTTTTCCCTTTTTTAAAGAAACAGTTTAATTTTCTTTCCAGATGGTAAATTTTTACATCAGTTTAATAATCTCTTGAAGGTATACTGGAGCATTGCTCAACTCACTTCTAAATTAAAGTACTTATTAAAAAACTTTGAAGCGCTTTAACAATTTTAAATCACTCTGCACATAGCAATTTAAAATTATTGGAGCAGTTTTATAAGCACTTGAATTTGGAGGTGATCAGAGACCTGGAAATGTGCAATATAGAGTAATTTAAAATTATTACAGTACTTCACATTTTTTATTAGCTCTTCAGTTTGGAAGTGATCGGGTTCTGACTTGTGAGCTTGTGCATTGTAATGTGAGTGCTCCTCATTCTTCGAGAGATACAGCCTGTTAAATCAAACTATTTCAACAATTGTAAATTGCTATACACAGATCATGCTCAGAAACCTAACTTCACGTCTTAAATAAAAAATATTTTTCACTCCAAATCTGTAAAAAGGCTCTTAAGTGACACAACAGCAATTTACCTTTTTGAAGAAGGTTGTTTGAAGTTTTCCCAGGATAACAACAAACCAAAAATCCTGTGTAAAAATACTTAAAGATGCTATATGAAAATATTTTCTCTGAGCATATATCATGAATCTTCAACAGTGTTCAAATACAGCCTTCCCCATGTACACATACGTTGTTCTACACAGCTTAGTTTCACGAATAAGGATTTGTAAGATCAAACAACATCTACAAAACTAAGTGAGAGTCATATAGGAATGAAGTTGCATATTTTGATGTTGTTCACACTAGTGATTAAATGTAATCCTACTAGAGATTTTTACAACTTCTAGTCTTTCAGTCCAAACAAATAGTTTTGTATTTGTTTAGGACAGCATTTCACAGTCTTCTCTATCAATAACAGAAGCATCCTGTCTGGAGAAACGTGTCAAAACAAAAGCCCCACAAGAATTCAGACTAGGCATAAGGTAGAATCATTCTGTAGGCATTGTTGCATATGTAAAAATATAAATATTAACATAAAAATAAAAAGTAAACATATGAAATATACTTTATACCCAAAAAAAAGTGCTTTCAGATTTTTTGGAGGCAGCAGTTCAGCTTATTTTTTTACCAGTAGAAAACTTTAAACAGTAAGTGTAAGTACTGCAGAGAAAACAACAGAAACCTGGGCTTGCTAACACAACTGGAAACAATGAAAAGTTAACATTACTTGTGAAAGGGCTGAATTACTCTCACTTCAAAGTGCTGCAAGCCATAGAGTGCGCTTATCAGAAGAAAGCAAATAAGGGCACATTGAAGCAAGGAATGCCAAGTGGCTTTCCATAAAATAAAACTTCTCTAAGGGATCAGCAAAAGGGCAGCAGTAGCAAGACTACAATTCTCTCTGGTAGATGAAAGCGTTAGAGTTTAAAGTCAGCTCTAAGACTGCACATATTTGTGTTTATCTTTTGCTACTTGTGTTCCACTCTGTGTTAAAACTGTAAGAATGAAATGCTATGTTGATCGGTCCCATGGACAACAAGATTTCAGGTAGGCAGATGAGATTAAATAATAATCTCAAAATAGCATCATGATTAATTATGATATATCAGCAAGAGATGCTGTAGCTGTGGCAATCCTTAGTGATTCACTATGTATAAAATTTGAGGCAATGGTTTAACATACAATGTTTGAATATCAGGACTGCAAAGCATTAAAATAATGTGAAATCTTTTAAATAACTTTTTTTAGCTATTAAATAATGATAAAGCACAATGGGATAAGATAATTAGTCAAGCAAGTTGTATTTCTGAGAGAAGGCCGTTCAGCTTAGATCAGTGAATTTAACACAACTGTCCTGTAAAGCCCTTAGTCTTTTCGATTTCATGTGCTAAAGAATTACACAAGTTAATGTATTATAATGCACTGAATTTCTGTATAAAAACTGTTTCCATTTATCACCTTAAAATTCCAGTCTTGTCCACAATCATTGAAACAGCAACTTTCCTTTTATACAGGGTCAAGCTTCTTAATATTATTCATCTCTTAAAAATGTCAAACCACTTTTCAACTTCCTTTCATCTACAGTTTTGAGTCTGGACTAAATCTCCCCTTTCCTCTGTTGTTCCCAAAGATGCAACTTCAAAGAGCATTTCAGAAAACCTTTGAAAGAATTCTTCTAAACATATTTTTGGGACCTCTCTTTTAATTTTTCTGTACATCTCTTCTAGCAACATATATCACAAATCTTCAACAAAGGGCATTAGAAAATTCTTTAGAGGACTCATGCTGTTTGTTAATTCAGTAGGCATATCACTGAACAGTTCTCTCAGTCACCTCACTAGCAGCCATCAGCTGTTATAAGCATAAAACCTCATTTGCCCGTCCTCTACAATATGTATGAGCCCATGATCCAACAACACATTATGGCTCCTGCAGTCACCTGTAGAAAATTTGCTTTTTTGCTATCAGGAGTCCTGATTACAGTCGTTCGCTTATCTGTTCTGTTTTGTCCTCTTATCCCTCATTTTTATCCCTTTCTCAGTAAATTGGAGATCCATTCCCTTATTTTGTGATGTTTCAATGAAATTCCATCTAATTTTGGATTTCGGCTTTGATGCCTTTAGTGCATATGCATGCACATATTCCATTCGGACAGCAGCATGCCAAGCAGTAAACTGGATGTAATCTAGCTCCGCTCTTCAAGCTAAAATTGAACAAGTGATTTTAATCTCATTGAGTTTATATCAGTTCATGTTCTGCTGTTCAACTAGGTACTGTGGCTATTCTAGTTTCTTTAACACATTTTATTGACTGAAGTCCACTAAAAATTCTCCTCCTCATCAGCAAACACAACCCAGCTCCCTTGTGGTTACCCACGGTGTTGTCAGAGGCTTTTCTCAGCTCTTTCACTTTACTTGTCCCTAGTAATACATATATAATTCACATATGAACTGGAATAGCTCCCCAAAAGCCATTCATCCCCAGAGGAAACTGCTCTTTAATTGTTTGTTATGCCCTCTCAGCAGGGAGGTTGACTTACACCATACATGTGCATCATTTTATTTAAATGACATCCTACCTTTCTACAAAAGCTGCCAGAGCTATTTGATCTTCTTCCACCAAGGCTGAAAGCTACAGACGGTCCCCCGAGAACAAAGCAGCAGATGAAAAAGAAGTGCTGCTGCTTCAGGCAAGCTCTTTCAGCAAGAACTGTACCAGCAGCAACATGCAGCAGGAAGAATGACATGCTTTGAAGATAATTACAGTGGGCTGCATCTACCTGTATTTAAGGTACACATTTTAGGATCGATTTCTTTCCCTTGGCAAGGGGAACCGCAAACAGCCCCAGCCTAAAACACTGAGCATTAACCACAATCCAGAGAAAGAAGCCTCTCTCACATTCTTTTCCATCCTCTCTGCAAGGATCATTCCTTGTGACAAATGCCACAAGGCTGATGTCCTGCAGTAGCACATCTCCCAGCCACTCCAGTGGTCACTCAGCCCTTCCTGGCCTCATTGTCTCTCCTCGATCCCCTCACCAGGTCACTTGCAAGACGCCCCAGTTTGCACTGGGACTCTTTCCAGCAGGACCTGGGGCTGTCAGTGCCGTCGTTCTGCTTTAACAGGACCCAGCAAGACAGGAGAAGGAGCTCAGCACTGTCTGCGAGAACAGCACCTCGCACAGCAACACAAAAGTGCAGGCTGAACAGAACTAGCAGTTTTGCTTGACAGACATTTATACAAACCCTCTCTTCACATTTAATATTTCCAAAATTGTTGCCTGAGGTTTGCTTTGATTTTTGAGTTCAAATGAAGCATTAAAAAATATCCCCACAGAGGAAAGCAGGATTGCTGAGTTTCACTGGGTTTTGAATGCTAAGCCTCAAAATCACACCCAGGTTTCTTAGAGAGCTTTATAGGGAAAAAAAAAAATANAATAATATATCAAAATTCAAGACAAATTATTAAAACCAAAAGGTGTTACATCAACCGAGGAAATATTTGAAGTCCAAATTTCACTACTATAATGGCAATTACATTTTTAATTTGCTGTGTTTCATGAGTGTGTATATTTGCTCTTAATTTCTAGTAGGAAAATGTGACAAAATGCTGGGCTGGGGTGGAATAAAAGCAAGAAACACAGTTATGGAAAGCGTATTTTATCAGGCAGAAATGCCATTCTTAGGACTGTTATTTCAGAAATAAGTTAATAAACCATTTATTTTACACAAAAAGTTGTAACTTAAGAGTGCCATACAATTTTGCAGCACTAGGAACACTAAGGAAAAAATTTGCATCTGTGTACCAGCTCAGTATCAACCTAGATGTTGAATAGCTTGAGAGATTCTGTGTCTGTCAGCTCTGCTCTTCCTAAACCATGAGGATCCCTTTCTTCTATCACTGTCATCTTGACGTAACATTTGGTGCGGTGCTGCTATAACTTTAAGGACAGACTCCTGCCCTCATTTAGGCTGCTGCTATAAGTTTTGAAGTCTTATTAACTCACCTTTCACACAGCAAGGAAACTGGAATCCTATTACTCTCTGAGGTCTGGGGATATAATTCTTCTTTGCCTCGTCCTTATATTCTCCGCCACTACCATACTGCTGCTTTTTATACCTTCTCCTTTCCTCTCTCTCTCCCCGCCCCCACCTTTTTCCCTTTTTTAAAGAAACAGTTTAATTTTCTTTCCAGATGGTAAATTTTTACATCAGTTTAATAATCTCTTGAAGGTATACTGGAGCATTGCTCAACTCACTTCTAAATTAAAGTACTTATTAAAAAACTTTGAAGCGCTTTAACAATTTTAAATCACTCTGCACATAGCAATTTAAAATTATTATCACACCACACTTTCCATGAACCTGGGCTCAGTTTCAGACCTGTAATGAAACACAAAGCTACGCAGCATTTACGTTGTTTAAGGTTTTGTAATAAGTTGTAGTTTGAGGGTTAGATTCAACCCTAAGATGATGTGCAAGCATGTTGGTTTACATTATGCTCCTGTACCGCCTCTGGTGATAAAACTCATTGTTATCAGAAAGATTGTGGAATTTTTATTTTTGGATTTTTCTCGACTCAAATAATATTGCCTACATTATCGATTCTGAAAACAAAAAATACATGGTTTTGCCATAAGGGTTAAAGGACATGTCCCTGAGATTCTTGAGCAAGACTACTAAGCAAGAAAAATGCTCATATGCAGGATGCAAATCACAACCTAATGGCTGGAGGAAACACCACAAAATAAATCTAGGAGTGTAGTTGTATTCCTCCTCATGCAGCACAGACACAATCAGTAAAGGCCAGAACTATTTATCTCTGTGTCTCTTGTTTCTGTATTGGTCGGAAGAACTCCTTAGAGCCAGCAGCACAGCACAGCACAATCCTGCTCGGAAGAAATCTGGCAAGGGTGCTGGGTTTTTAAGTGGCTGTTACTGATCTGCAACGAGCACCTGCTGCTTCTGCAGCTTGTCCAAGAGCAGTGCTGGCTTGTTGGCTTTCCACCTCTCTGACTGGAAGCACTGACAAACGTGGCATGGATGACATGCTTCAGCAGCAGCTGGAGAGGACCTCAGAGAAAGATCTGACAAACCTGATTGACACCAGGGTAACCAGATCAGAAAACCAGAAAACTCCCCAGAGGGACAAAGGAGAGCATACATGTGACAAGTAACTCATTCTTGCACCCCCTTCAGTTTTAGAAAAGGGTTGGATATATTTTCTATATTTATATATCTATGCTTTTCTTTGCAGGCCTCCAGCTCTGCACAGATTTGCCAAAAATAGTTACTTTGGTCACTTGGCAAAGCAGAGGATCTGTCATCCAGAAATCTATTGCCTAGCAACAATTCCCTTACCCTTCTCCCTCACGATGAGCAATCATAACCTGCCCTACCTGCTCTCCTCTTGTTTTAGTTGGCTTTCCGGCTGACGGCAGAAGCAGCCACTCACCTGAGCAGAAAGGCAGCCCTACAAGGTGTGAACCCCTCCTGACAGGACAGTCTGTGCTGTTCAGGTCCACGTACACATGAGAAGATGTATTGTGTAGTTCAGGAAAATACTGGCTGCTAAGAAAAGGTGCAACTTCAGCTTTTGATAAAATATTCTCACACTACACCTAGATCAAACCCACTTTGAATAAGATCATCAATATGGCAGCTCTGGGAAAAACGTGGTCTGGCATGGTGGGGGGTGGAGAGGAGGAAACAAAACCAGCCATATCAGACAAGAAACTGTAGCAGCACTACCCACAGCCGTAGGAAACATAATTTTCCTCAAAGGTTTTTCATTAGCATATATTTTGTCATTACTGTAATGTCATAGAGTTGTAAACTACTTTCTAATTATGTTTCATGTGAAATTATTTAGGCAGTGATTTATGGAAAAGAACTGTACTGTTCCTTCTTCCCACGTGGAGCCATCCTGCTCCTTCTCCCCACACAGGCAGAACCATTTGATATTTTTGATTATTGTTGTCACAGCGCAGCATTTTTTTCTTATTTTTCTCAATGCAATACTGTGGACAATTACACAATTTATTTTGCTAACAACTTCGTGTAACATTTTTTTTAACACTTCGGGCGTCTCATAGGAATACACAGAGATTAGATTAACATGACATAACTTTTATATCACCCATCTCCACAGCATGTTACGCTGGGGGAGCCTCAGACTTGACAAATGTCCTTACTTTCAGTAGTGTCACAGCAGCTACATACCAGCTCTTCCAGAGCTGTATGCACATAAGTGACAATTATCTAAAAGAAATACTCTATACTCTCCCTATGGCACATTTGTGCTGTTTCATAGTGTAAAACTTACATATATGCTGTAGCTATGTTTGTCATTGATTGGCATGCATATAATAATAGACACATTTTAGAAGTTATTTCAGGTTTAAAAATGCCAAATAGTCTTCATTCTAAACATTTTTCTCAGCTAGTCAGAAATAACTTTTAAAAGAAGCACGGCAAACGTGTAGAGACATACATCTGTTTTGAACTGTGCCAGTGCTCACCACCTAATGTCCATCCCTCAAAACATGAGATATGAGAAATCAGTCTTTTCTTAGACAACTGTCAGATGCCAATCTCGAAATATACAGCTTTGAGATAAAATTTAAACTTGCGTTACCTTTGAATAACTTAATACCTAACACCCAGATCATCAGTAAACAAAGATAATAAAAGTGAAAAATATTAATATTGTACATATTAACATTCTATTACTCTGATTAATGATGTGTTCTTTGAAAAACAACACAGTGCCCTTATAACAACTTGTTATTATGTTTTATTCTACATTCACATTTTTAGGAAATTGTTTCAAATTTTGGGGGAGGTTATATACTTATGCAGTATAGTTGTTACTTTATTGCTTGTCATAAAATATTTCAGTCTGAAATAACATATCTCTCCCTAACACTCTCGTTCCTGTCTATTTGGCAATGATTTTATCTTTTGTTTTAAATGCTGCAAAAACTAACACTGTGTCCTTGTTCATGTGCCAGAATCCCTGATTATTTCAACTGTGGTATGAACAGCTTGGGGAATAGTGCTTGATAGTTAGCTACTGCTGAAGAACCTGGAAACTAAAAAGAAGAATAGTTGCTCTTGAACGAGTCTTGTCATTATAGGGAAACCATTTTTGGTTTTTAGGGGTTTCTTTGTTTTTGTTTGTTTGTTTGTTTGAGCTTGTTTTGTTTTGGTGTTGTTTGGTTTTTTTTTTCATTGTTTTGTCTGTAGGGTTTTGTTGTTGTTGTTGTTGCTGGTTTTTGGTTTTGTTTTTTTCACCCTCAACAGGAATATGGCAGTTCATTAATGGAAGAGATACAGAACTTTCCTAGAATAGTCTCTGGCAAGTTGTAATCAATATAACGGACGTTAATTTTGGGTCCTAAATTTTGACTTTTTCTGCCTCTGAACTATTTGGCATTTACATTGAAGACATGAGCTTAAAGAAAAAAAAAAAAAAGAGAGAGAGATGCATAAAAAATGAAAGCAAATGCTTCTAAGATTATTTCCAGCTTTCAGCTGAATTAATTACTTAAAAAAATAATATTTTTGGTAACAGTCATCTAACCACAGATCCAAAGATGTCTTCTTAAACGTAATTTCATTGTTATGAAAATGCCCAAAGTGTAAATATAATGTGTTACGCTTTCACAAACACAACTGCACATTGTAATGCATTCATTATCTTAGACATTAGTACCACAAGATTTGATCCAGCACCACTGAAACTCATGGGAATTTTAATATTGATCCCTAAAGAGGCAGAAACACAGTAATACTATTGAGACTGCGTCCAGGTAGAAAGTCTAAAACCACATTTTGAACATAACAGCACACAGAAAAACTTAAAGTGGAAGAAGTAAGGTTTAGAATGTTCAGAATGAAAAGCAACAGAAGGACAGAAAATATAGATACAAAATGCAGGATAAAGATGGGGCAAACTGAGGATGACAATTGGTATGAACAAATTATGCTTCCCAAAGCCCTGCATTACAGGGCACTCTGATGTACAAGATGTGTAGTAACAAAAGCAAATAAAACACAAATCATGAAATACTTCAAAAACAAATACTTTTTTTATGGAACAAGAAAGATGCACAAAACAAAATACAGAAGTTTTCTGTTTCTCTGTTTCATTTTCCTCTCTAATCTCATGTACCCTCTAGGTCAAAGATCTTGAAGGGATTCAGCATCCTGTCTTTTCCACTAGCACAGCTTCTCCTGTAAAACTGGCAGCCTCTTCACACTTTTGCTGCTGGTTGTTTGCTGCCATGTCATACTATTTTTTTTTCCCTGTTTTACAGGCTGTCTCTCTTTCATCGATAAACTTCAAACTCACCTGAACCTGCAGTCAGCTTCACCATCATCAAGTAATCAAAGTCTCCATATGACTGATGTTGTACTGACTTACTACCCAGGGAGTTCGAACCTGGAGAAAAAATGGTGTGCCTTCAGTAGCAAGAGTTTTTTCATTCAATGCTGCTCCACTGAGCCAGATCTTGACAAGCCTGCTAAGGATCATATTACCCCATATTCAAGGGTTTTCTTTATTAACTTGCATAGCCCTTGTCTTTGACTCAAAGATTTTAACTTGGCAACCCAGACTTTGCAAGGATTAAATGCAGTGCCAGAAGCGCAGAAGTTCCCCAGACTGCTAGATAGCTCAGCAGCAACATCTACAACAAGCACTGGCAGAAACTGACCTACTCATGCCTCTGGGAAGAGTTAATTTGCACGCGAGCTGATGGAGCAAAAGAAGGCTTTTTTGGTCTCTGTGAGGGCTAACAGCGTAACTGGTCCTGCTACTACATAACGATAGAAACATATTTGAAAATTTTCAGCTTAAGAAAAGCCTATTTGATCTGAGGATATCCATACCCAGTGCCAGCAAATTGTTTAACTGCTTGCTCTTACTCTTTATTCCAGTCACAGACCGTATGTGAACAGCTGCTGATTTTGTTCATTTTCAAAAAATTTTATAACACAAATAGCCTTCGGTTTATTGTATTAAGTAAGCTTTTGTTTTGTGCTTATAATAGTAATGAGTCCACAGAGTAAATGGGAGGCAGCAGTGAAGAGAGAAAAGTGCTTGCCAAAAAAAAAGAGGCTTAGGCCATATGGAGATATCGAGGGATATCTCCAATGTAGATGCTGCCAGCATTGCTTCTTCCTCACTGGTTGGCATTTCTGCAAGCCACCTTACACTTCTGAAACTCTCCCAGGCTTTGCTGTGAAGCACAGGGAGCTATTCTCCAGTAAATGAGACATCACTGAGCTCCATCTTTTCCAAAATGCCTGGAGAGCTCATTGAAAAATAAAAGCAGACCTAGGGTACTCCCATGACTGCCAAGCAGCCAATTGTAATGGAAGATGCGGATGTCTGCATAGGTTCTCTGAAATTCATAGGACAGGAGGGAAGGGGAACACGTGAGGCAGTGGTAAGTGGATACAGCAGGGAAGATAAATCAGGGCAGAATTATGACCATAGCAAGGTCTTCCTGTAAGAAAGTCAGTGCTTTAAGCATGCCTGAGGCTGGGCATTTAAATCACTGCTTATTTGGCACCCATGACCTAATTAAAACTTACGACCGACTTGTGAAAAGCCATGATGCTTTACCAACAAATGAACACAGTTGACCAACTGAGAAGTTGTGTATGGAAGGAAATTGAGAAACCGAGTTCCAAATAGAAATGTCCGGACAACTACTACATCTGATTTCCAGTGGGTAAAGAAACACGCCACTGTTAATGCAGTCTTGGAAATATTAGCTTAGAAACATAAAATAGCATGTCCGCAGCTGCAAAGTTCTTTTTGTCCTTGATGAGCTGAGCAGGTGGGTGTGGGAAATGCCTCCCACACTATTTTTACGTCTGAGTGCTAGTCTCCCGCAGAACTGAACAATACCAAGTTATGTACCCCAGATGGCTTTTGGTTTAATTAGCTGGCAAAGAAGAGTACGAATTCTGTGGGATTATTTGTTCACGATGAGCACGACATTTTGCTTGGTTTTTTGACAACTGATTAAACGCCAAAAGCTCAAAAGTTCATTCTGTGAAGTATTTCACTTAGTTAAAAAAAAAATACATATTTTAGCCAGGCGTTGCCTATGCAGTCCTGACTCCTACAGAGCCTGTAAATGCTCATGCTTACAAATCTGCTACTGTGTGTGTTATTATTTACAGTAATGTTTCTGACATCATTATTTAATATTCACATTAGAGTATCACTGCTAGGATTAGATTCCTATTGCTAAGTGCTTTACGAATGTATCAAAATGGCCTGTCTTCCCCTTGTGAATGGAGCATAGAAATGGGGGAGCTGGGAGACAGTTTCTCTCGATGAATTAACTACACAGCTTTTAGAGGCTCACCATGGTCGATAACTTATAGAGGAGTAACTCACAAACATATTGGAATAAAGTGAAGAAAGAGCATCTCAGGGTCTTTTGACCACTGTTTATTTCAGCAGAAATGTGTGTTTGCAGCCCAGCCATTGGAAATAATTCCAGCACATGAATGCTATTGTTTTCAGCATCGTTGGTTTATTGCTAGTTACAGCAGCATCTCCAGAAATGTGTCTGATAGAAATGTTCTCCACAGTACAGAGGAAACAAAATCAGGGCATTAAGAATACCCTTTCACATTTTTGCAAAGTAAAACTTTGCTTTTGCATTGGAATATAGAAAATAAAGTTGTGATGAAAATTGCATACACCTCCTTCTCTATTACAAAGGAATATAGGAATCTAACTGAAAGTAGTCTGGCTACTGTAAAAAACTAACCTGAAACCTGGAATGCTCCTTTTCTTTAGCTTCTCTGAAGCACTTGGGTATTTAGCATAATATTTTTTAATCAAGCATTGTCAAAGAATGCCAAGCATTGTTTAGTATTTCTTTGTCTGGGATGAAACAACAACCTAGAGATAGGGAAAGAAGAACACCATGGTGAGTCTTTCTGTCTCCTGTAACCACAGAGCATCAGCTCTAAACACAGGAGTGGCAAACAAAAGTCTAAATCCTGACTGTGAACAAATGATTTAAGACTTCTTTCATTTCATTACTTCAAAATCAGCAGTTTCTGCTCTTTTAAGCATTAATTTTTTTCTCAGGTGAACAGCAATCTTGAATTTTTGGCCAAATGCCTGTAGAAAAGGAGGGTTATCATGAAGTAGAACACCTCTTTGGTGAACTTCTGCACACCTGCATGAAGATAATTAGATGAATTTTCCTCAGCTCCAAAGGAAGATACACACTACAATAAGGGAATCTGCACACAATAACGTCTTCTTCCCCATGGAGAAAGAGTTTCCCTGCAAACCCGCTTTCCTTCCAGAATACAGAAAAGCAGGCAAGCCCATGATGTGCATGTTGCGGTTGTCTCTGCAGCCAGGAGCAGAGACAGCCACTCACCTCTCTTGAGGTGCATAAAACATAATTGATTAACATTTAAGCAATGTTTTGAGACGTGTAAATTGATGCAGAGCTGTAAAGCAGTGTATTTTGCATTACAGGTGTTTGCTTTGCTTTTTTGTCTTACATTTTGCTAGAGTGACATTCTTTTCTTGTGAGACTCATTCCTTCACATCTAACTGCAAGTCCTGAAGAGCAGAAAGGAGGAATGCTGGTTTCTGTGCAACCCTTAATGCAGGACTCCTGGCCACCACATGTTCCTCAGCTCGTTGTAGAATTATTGCATGAAATACATACACAACACTGCTCCAAATACCAAATCTGAGGAACTTTCCCTAAAAGACTACAATACATTGCAGCAAGGAATTAAGGCATACACCATCATCTGACCTACAGATGAGTCAGTCAGCAGTGCAAGGGCCTGGTGCGTGGACTATCGAGTCCCTGTTGCTTAGTTAACTTCTAGACTCCTGTTTCAAAACACAAACTACATACATCTGCATTTCCACTTGTAATGAGATGCCCCCACAGACACAACATGAGGAGATGAAGTATTCTCTCCACTAAATATTAAAATAAACAAGTACAGAGAAGTATCAAGTTGCACAATATATTGCCATCCTATTTTGATTCAATTTTAGGTATTAATCATTAAAACTCTAGTGAGGTGTTAAAGCACTGAAGAGGTGTTCTCGTGCTCATCACATCTTCAAATTATGAAGGGCCCTTGGACGTAGGAAAGGAGGGAGGCTGAAGGGTGTTACTGACTTTCACTGCTTCTCTTGTGGGCTGGCTAGCTGTTTCTTTCATTACAGCACAGGTTATAGAGGAAAAAGCAGTCATCACTTCCTGAGCAGAAGTCTGAAGGATGCCAGAAAAGAGTGTGCTGAACTGCATTCTGGTCCAAATATTTATAAATTCAGGAAACACTAGTCTTCAGATGCACACTACAGGGTCTGTACACATGCTTTCTTTGGCAGTGGTGCATTGCATGCTGTAATTTCTCATTAGTAATAAACTCCTCAACTACAGTTTATCTCAAGAAAACTGTAAATAAATTTTACAGTAGACATTTTGTTTCTCAATTATCTTCACATGTTCCTAATGAAGTTTCCTACTGTGAGGACTGCTGGAAAGGAGTGTGTCCAAGAAAAGAGAACGTACTGTAATGGCAACCATAATGGTTTAAAAAGAGTATTAGGCCATATAATTTGAATAATAGTTTCCCATTATGAGTGAGAAAAATGTACTCTTTGACAGTTCAATGAGGCTGAAACTCTAGATTTTTAAAGACCAGTATTACAAATTCAATAGTGACAAATAATGTTGGTAACTGTTAAAATGTTAACATCCATTTTGTTATTTATTTCATAGCTGATTTTCTACCAGAAGAATTTAGCCACTTAGGCATTATGCATGCATTGGAGAAATGGAGGTAGAGTTTTAATTCCTACCATTTCCTACATTCCTTTCGGCCACTTCTAACCTCTACCTCACTAGTGACTTTTAATTGCTGTAGACTCTTATATTTCATCTTTTATTGGAAAGACACATTTAAGCTAAATAAAATAGCTCTGAGGAATTATTTCAGTAGGGTTGACTTTCTAATTTTTTCTTGATCGTAGTAGGGTGTTTGTATGACCTCTTTTCTGCAACAGTTTTCTCACTGTATTGATTATGCAGTGATAAAAATAACCATTATTAATGTATTAGCATATCTTTACTACTAATCTTCACCATTAATATCTGTCACAATCAACTCAAGACCTCTGAGACCTCTCTGTTTGTCAAGTGGTTGCCCTTTATGATGCCTAGTCAGTCAATCTAGTATCTGTTCCTGTCCTGTTTCTTTTTCTGTGTCTTCTCTTCTAGGCAACAGGGAAGAAAAAAAATGCCTCTATGAAACCTATTGCTGCCACTGACATTACTCCTGTCTGGTAAAGGAAGAGAAGAAAAGATTTGACACCAAAACTTCTATGCTGATGTCTACTTGGTGGTTTCTTGATTAGATTCTCTTTCTATTCTGTATCAGCTGCCTCTTATATGCCATGACCCTCACTATAAATGTTGGGTGAGTAATATCTATAATAAACCTCAAGATTTTTTGGTACTGCTGTAATTGAAACTAGCAATGATGCTTTAGATTAATATATATAGCTGGAATTTCTTTTCTCAGCATGTTATCAGCAGATATGAAATTCTTACTTATCATAATTCCTGTCCAATAACACCAATCTCCAGTATTTCAGCATTCAAACCAACAGGCCTATTTTCTCTAGTTGAGAAGGTAGACTTTATAATGTCATTTTACCAGGTTTGTTGTTAAATATTAATGTGGAAATTAAATAAGGTTTAAGCATTAGGTTTTAAGATTTATTTTTCATTATGTCTGTTACAAGAAATCTTTATTAATATGCTGTGAAATGAGAAATCTACAACATCACTAATAAAACCTTTTAAGTGGTAATCCTTCATAATCCTTCCTTGTAACGGTTAAGCATTTGCAGTACTAAACCAATGAAATTCACACATACTGCAACGGAGTAGTGGAGCGATTATTACAACATTTTTTCCAAAGTACCTTAGGGTTTAGATGTTTAGAGAGTAGTCTTATGTTTTAAACTTTCTGCCAACAGTGAGGTTTTAAGTTGGGTTGGATTGTGGATAAATTGTAGTATAATGTACGTTGACAGTTTAATAACATGGGTTACTATCCTTAGTTTGCTTTATGATGTAATACCTCTTTATAGGAGTCCCTGGAGATTCCTGCTACGATTTTCAAGGCAGAGAGAACTCAATAAATTAAAATACTCTGAGCAAGGTTTCTATTTCCTGTATTCTTTGGAAATTTTCCTGAGAAATAAATATGTGCTACAACCTTTAAAAGCTTTTCTGACATGACTTTTTGTTTTTCTTACCACATAATAGGTTTTAAAGGTACATTTCATATAAAGTTATACTTTTTTTTAAGTTCTTTTCTGTAATAACTGGTCTTATATTTCAGATCTCTAGGTAAATTTTTCTATAAAACACAGTAATTGGTTTTCTTTCCCCCCTTTCAATTCTTATTGTTTGTGCATTTAGATCAGTTTGCAAATGTTTGGTGGTATAGGTCTTGTACATTTGTACTACTTATTTCTCATATTTTGACAAGTACCTGCATAGTACTGGTTGAGTATCAAGAAGCACTAATCCAAATAACAAAATCAAATTTAAGAACTATTGAATTCTTCAACAGCTTTCATTTCATTTTTACAGGTAATCAGGAAGAGAAACTAATTAGAATGGAAGGAAACCATTGGTTTTGATTAAATATCAGTCTAAGTGAAAATAGATTAAAAATATCTCTGAACCACTTTAATACTAAATAAAGCCAATTGCCAATTTTGACAATTTCTTTTCAGAATGATGCCTGTAGATGATATCATGCGAATGTTTTAAGTCTCCTGCTAAAATATGATTTTCTGCCATCACATGTCCTCAAACATTTGTCTAAAATGGATGTTACCTCAACAAGATGGTATTCTTTCCTATCCCAAGCTGGTTGACCACACAGAAAGTTTTTGAGGATGTTTTTGCAAAGCATTTTCATTGTAAGTGATTCATATGAGCTAGGCTGCTATATCCACACCAGTATTTGTGACACGTTCTTTCCACTCCTATTACGTAAACAAAAATTTTCTCATCTGAGCATTTGTAGGAAGTGTGTAAATATAGGCTGAAATAAAGCTGTACTGTTTGTCAAATAATTGCTAGCAATTACTTCCTAAAGTATGCACAAACTACACTTTTCCTGTAAAAATAAACCTGTTGTAAAATAAGCCTCATTAGGAAATTCCTGAGGGACATGTTAGACCACTAGTACAAAGAAGGTCAAATGATGTGATCACACACACTCCATAAAGACAAAAAGCAGAAGCTAGAGCATGTGACCTAACAGGTCTTTTCTCTATCATTTAATGCCTTATCTTTTCATCATCCCTTTGCTGAATCACGGTTAGTGCTGCAACCAGTGAGCAACCTGAAGCCTCTCAAGCCAAACTTTTTGCATAGCCTCCCAGGAGGAATACTCAGATTTTTCACCATCAGTGGTCACGCTGGCCTCCTGCCAAAAGCCTGAGGGCCACACGTGAATGGCATTCACGTCTGCATACAATTTCACAGAATCACAGAATCACAGTATGGTTAGGGTTGGAAGGAACCTCTGGAGATCATATAGTTCAACCCACCTGCTAAAGCAGGTACACCCAGAGTAGATCGCACAGGAATGTGTCCAGATGGGTTTTGAGCCAGAGGAGGAGACTCCACAACCTCTCTGGGCAGCCTCTTCCAGTGCTCTGGCACCCTCAAAGTAAATAAGTTTCTCTGCATATTCAGGTGGAAGCTCTAATGCTTCGGTCTGGGTCTGTTGCCCCTTATACTACAGCTGGGCACCACTGAAAGGGTGTCTGGTCCCATCCTCTTGACATCTGCCTTTGAGATATTCACAAACTTTGATAAAATCCCCTCTCAACCTTCTCTTCTTCAGGCTGAACAGATCCAGCTCTCTGTCTCTCCTCATAAGTAAAATGCTCCAGGACCCTCAACATCTTCATAGCCCTCCACTGAGCTCCCTCTGGTGATTCTTTGTCCTCCTTAAATGGGAGAGCCCAGAACTGGATGCAGTACTCCAGATGCAGCCTCACCAGGGCAGAATAAAGGGGGAGGATAACCTCCCTCAACCTGCTGGTCACACTCTTCTTGATGCACCCCATTGGCTTTGGAGCCCCCTACCTTCTAGAATCCTATGTGATTCTTCCAAGCAGAACCTTGAAGAGGCCAAAGTTTGCCCTGCTGAAGTCCATGGTTTTCTCCTGCTTCCTCCGTACAGGATCCTGAACTCTACCATCTCATAGTTGCTGCAGCCGAGGCTGCACCCAGCAGGTATCAGGGTGAATGATGTCTCCCATGAGAACCAGTGCATATGATTGTGAGGCTACTTCCAGCTGTCTGTAGAAAGCCTCATTAACTTCCTCATCATGATCAGGTGGCCTGTAGTAAATACCTACAACAGTGTCCCCCTTGTTAGTTTGTCCTGTAGTTTTTACCCATAAGGATTCAACTCGCTTGTCTTTCCCCTTAAGCAGAGTCCAAGACGTTCAAGTTGCTCTCTCACGTAAAGTGCAGCTCCTCCACCACACCTTGCTGGCCCACCTCTCCTACTCCTAAAAAGTACATAGCCCTCCAAGACAACATTCCAGTCACGTGAGCTGTCTCACCATGTCTCTATAACAGCAATGAGATCTTGACCCTGTGAATACATATAGATCTCTAATTCTTCCTGTTTATTCCCCACGCTATGCACACTGGTGTTCAGACATTCCAGGGAATTACTCAAGCATGGAGGTTTCTCATGGGAGGTGCAGAAAGATCTACCGCAGCCATGTGTACCCTTGAGGTGGTTTGCCTTCTGGTTCTCATCTTGGGAGGCAGCTAAGGAACATTTGTCACAGCTCTGATTGTTCTGGCATGTTCCCCAGTTGGATGTGATTGTGCGAGCATCATCACTTTGGGCTCACCCCCAAGCTCATCAGCTTAGAGCCTGTTTCACCTCACCTATCCTTGCTGTCTGATCCCACAGCATGTCACAGGTGAGCCTGATTACATCCCCTTCCCCCATCATATCTAGTTTAAAGCCCTGTCAATGACCCCTGCTAGCTTGCGTACAAACACCCTCTTCCCCTTATGTGTAACATGAACTCCATCCAACACCAGGAAACCCTGTGCTGTGTAGGCCATTCCATTATCAAAAAAGCCAAAACTGTGGCTGCGACATGAAGCATGGAGCCATGTGTTAATAGAATGCAACACTCTGTTTCTTCGAATGTCACTACCCATGACTGGAAGAAGAGAGGAAAAAATAACCTGTGCACCTGATTCCCTCACCAACCGTCCCAAGGCCCTGAAGTCCCTTTTGATTGCCCTTGTGTTATGGGTCACAGCCTCTTCACCACCCACATGAAAAACCAGTAATGGGTAGTAGTCTGAGGGCCATACTAGCCTAGGAATTTTCCTGGAGATATCCTTAACCTGGACCCTAGGAAGGCAGCAGACCTCCCTAAGAAAAGAGTCCATCCGGCATATCAGACCTTCTGTACATCCCAGAAGGGAGTCACCTACAACTATAACCCTTCTTTTCTTTCTTGTAGAGGTGGTCGTAACAGGGGGGGTAGGCCTTTCAGATCATGTCAGCACCTGTGGTGTAGATGATGTAGGTGGTCCATTTTCATGAGCCATTGACTGGCCTTCCACTTCCAGAGCCTTGTATCTGTTGTATAGAGGCATCTGGGAGGATGGGGTGATCAAGGAGATATTTCACTTGCTACCTCAGGTATGGACTTATTTCCATTCACCCATTTTCCTTGACCTGCTGTCTTCAGTCTCGGGGAGGCTAATGGGCTCTCTCGGTCTTGGTTACTTGGTGGTGGCCTCTCATGTCTCATGGGGGCCAGAGCTTGATCCCACCAGCCTATTTCTTCCTCTGACTCCCTGATACTTCACAACCTTTCTACCTCTTCTAACTCCACCACCAGGCTGAGCAGGTCAGCCACCTGCTCACACCTCACATAGCTGTTCTCTTTCTTACCATTCCATGCCAGTGAAAGACTCTGGTGTTCCCTGCAGCCTGAGGTCTGGATGGCTGCATGTTTCCTTGGCAGTTCTGTCTCTGTTGCTGCCTCCCTCATGGCAAATGCAGGGGACTTTTTTCCAAGTAGCTACCAGGCACCTCCTCCAAGTGTGATAACCACTAACTGCACTAATCTCTTGAGTTGGCAGACCTTCCTCGCCCTTGCCCTTCTGTGTGAATTGCAGTGCTAACTGCCTTATCCATTTGCTGGCCCTGTTCGTTGCACTCCTGGTCACCTGCGCTTCCTAGGGGCTGCTTAAATCTCATGACAACATCCCTTCCATGTCAGCCTCTCTCGCAAGATCTCCTGTTTCATCCCTAGAAAATATAAGCACATGCAATCATGACATATGCTGAGGCTAGTACCCCTGATGAGATAATCCTGACTGCTTGAACTCACTGAAAACCAGTTGTTCAAGTTAGTTGTAAGGCTTATCTACTAACTCAGTACACCTGCACAGGCAGAATTTGACTGTCCTGTGGGCTATAGACCTAGCAGCAAACCTTCACAGTGCCAGAAACACCTGGGGCCAGACACCTAAAGATGTTTAGCAAATCACAGATACAGATGGGTACCAAATGGGGTTGGAAAACCAGATCATTCAGCCTCACTAACTGCTGTTGGTACACAGTATTATTTGGTCCTGTAACTGTAATCTCAGAAGCCTACTGTAGTTTCCTGATTTTATTGCTTTTGTTTTAACTTGCTATGAAAATGCAAATCTTAACTAGCTCTATGCTAGTCACAAATGAGATGACTCCTAATTGTGTTGATGGGCTTGCTGAATGACACACTTCGTTGTTATTATTTCTGTGACTGATCATGTCTCTTACTCTGCCTGTGGATCCCAAGAAGAATGCCAAAAGAGCATACAATATTGAAACAGAATTTAGCTGGGACAGAAGATTGACTTCTGTAGCAAAAATTATTACTATCATAATTCTAGATTTAACTTTTCCTGAAAATTATCTTGTGCATAGGTATACATATATACACACCCCCACACAACTTTTATTACTGCTTTAGACATGTGCTTTTTATATGTGTCCCATAAGCGATCAGCTCCCTCTTGATCAACACACAGGCAACTCCACTGGGACTCTCTGGGGCTAAGAACACAACTTATTACAACTTCACCTACAAGGCTGTGTGGGAAGATACAGTAATACCTTGCACCTTCTACAAATCGTTACAGCAGAGAAACTGCAGTACTCAGCTAATCAGTCATCACTGGGCTGCAGAATGCAAAAAGACAATCAATTAAAAAATAATGTTGGAAACAAGATTTAGGTGTTGCAACTGCTTATTCTATTTCATAATATTTATGGAGATGTTAGAGAACAATAAGTGTGCATTATTAACCTGTGGGTTACCTTAAGCTTCTACAGAGATTTTATTTAGGTTATTTCGAAGCACTGTATGAACTCAAACCTTACAATAGTCTGTTCAAAACCTACTGCATAGGAAGGTTAAGTGCTCAGAACCACAGACCAAAACAGTTCAAAACCAAAGCTCAATATCGCCTCCCTGGCTTATTCCTATCTCTCGCCACAAGCACCACATTTGCAGCTGAAACCATACAGCTACTAGTATCAATATTTGCTGATACGACAGCTGACAGGGTTTTTTCTGATGTACTTCAGCCTAAGTAATAGAAGCACCAGGCTCTTCAACGTGCAATTTCTCTTGGTAAATATGGTCAACCTTGTCCCTGGAGCTAAGACGGTGGGGGTTTTGCAGACACGATGAATCAATGCCAGACACCTGACCCACTGATCTTCACTCTCCACCTTCCACCACTAATAGATGATAAATCTGCTTTGTTGAGAAGAAATAAAAAGCAATCAGCATGGGACTCCTCCATTGGAAATATTTATTTGGGCACCTGGAGTTACCACTGTCATTGAAACTGAGTGATGGCAAACCAGGGCCCTATTTTGGCCAGTACACAGAACAAGTAAAGCAACTAAGGTTTATTTTCACAAGATTGAAACACTCAATCAATTTCATTGTAAAATGAATCTCCCAAACAGGTTTAAATGGGATCCTAGGTGGGTGTTGTTTCAGTCTTCAAATATTGCTACAGCTGATATAATAAACTAAGTGAAGAAAAAAATGTCTATACCAAAGAACTGAGTACTATGGCTACAGAGAAAGGGCTGTCTATGAATACTTGGGTCACGCAAAACAGTACTGTTTAGGAAAAAATGTTGATGCATCAAATATGTAAATGATTAGATTACAATTATAAAAGTCATTGCAAAGCATTAAAGACATACCTGGCAGAGTTCCTACCAGTTAAACCCAATCTCCAATACACATCAGCTGTAACTTGGCTTGTCTTGTTAGGTAAACAAAATGTGTCTTCACTGTCATTGCCATAAAATATTAATGCACTGGAAGTCTCTAAACCTTGCTAAGCATAAGGCCTATTATCACACTTAAGAGCAAGCAATCTAATAAATCGCTGGCTGTATAAAAACTAAGTCAGCTGGCAGAGACAGTAATCTCCCTAAGGGATAGTAAGAGCCTAATCTTCAGCTACAGCAGCTGCAGTTCCAGAGAAATTATGTTTCTGCTACTCAGTAGAAATACATTTGCGCAGAGTTCTGTTATTTAAGCTCTAATGGAATCGTTAGAAGTAACCCATACTTTATCAACAATACAAAATTAACTACCAAAACCATCTATGACACAGGCTTATTACAGGCATAATTTTTATTATTATTATGCTTGATCTTTGTTGCTTTTAGTTAGGTTCAAACAAAAGCTGGGTGCTCCTAATACACATCTAACAACACCAAGCTCCTACATAAATAATCTTGTGTGTTTACTGAGCACTGAGACAACATACTTAATTGAAAACAACTTACTTGTTTGGCACTGGTATGAGGTCCTTGAGGCTGTATTTAACCATAAACACAATATTGTCATATACTTATTAACAGAATAGATAACATCATGATTATGTTATTTTTATGATGTACTTGGGGAACATACTGTGTGAATCAAGAGAAACAAATCACTGGAGACATACAAGACTGCACACAGACAAAAATACCTTAGTCAGGATATTATCAAAATTATTTATTTGTTACCTTTGAAGTTAACAGGGAATTAGTCTGTCGTCAAAATGGACTAGAACAACAGCTAAGTATCATCAATTACAACTTTAGATGATACTGAAATATTTCATAGGAAAAATGCGTGTTGAAGAAATAATCTTAAAAAACACTGCAAGTAAATGTAGGTTGTTCCCGTAAAAGGTTTTCATAGCTTACATGGGAAAATAAATTACTTTATATCGTGTTTTCTTGCACATTTTCCACTAAATTCTATTTTAAGTTGATATTAGTAACTTAGTGGGTGAGCAGTTTAGATATTTTAGTGTAAAGCTTATGGAACTAACATAATTTTTTCTTGAGCACTGGAGTCTATCTGTTTGGTCCCACACAAAATCATGGAATGATTAAGTTTGAAAAAGATGTGGGGAGGTCTGTAGTCCAAGCTATACTCAAAGCACTACCAATTAACTCAGGTTGCTCCGGGCTGCCTCCAGTCAGGAGTTGAATATCTATCAGGACACAGATTCCACAACCTCACCAGGCAATCTGTTCCAGTGTTTAATTGTCCCCATTGTGATTATTTTCTTCCTGTGTAATTCAAATTTCCAATTATCTGGCTTCTGACTCTTTTCCTACCACTCTGCATCTCCAAGACAAGTCTGACTCCGTCTCTCCCATTTCTGCCATTAGGTAAGTGTGAACTGCAATAAGGTCTCACCTCTACCTCCTCCCTCTGAGGCTGAGCAAACCCAGTTCCCACAGCCTTTCCATACGCACCACAGGCTCCAGCCCCCTAACCATTCTGGAGGACAGCCATTAGACTCCTTCTACTATGTCAACATCTTTTTTGTAGCCAAAAACGGACACAGCACTCCAGATGTCTCACAAGGCCAGAACAGAGAGAAATAATCAACCTGCTGGCTGCACTTTTGCTAATACCTCCTTTACACACCAAAAGCAGCAATAGCTGGAGCCAGCATGGCTTCTTAGATCCATCATGATATTTTTTTCTCTGACATGCTGACCATTTCATCAGTTTTCTATCTTGAACTTAATTTTAAGTTTCTGGAAAAGCTCAGAGACTGTAAAAAAGGGCTGCTTATCTGCTTAGGGATGTCAGCTCATAAAACCACAAGAGAAACTGAGAAAGTTGGAGCTGTTTAGATTCAAAATAAGATAGATGCATATAAAAGCATATTTGGAAAAGAAAACATACATCAAGCAGCTCCTGCACGGCACTCTTCATGAGAACAAAGGAGTATGAAAAGACAGCGAAAGGCAGCAAATTTTAAACTGATAAAAGGAAATACTTTTACAAAACTACACCTGTAGAAATCATTGGTATAACACATCACTGGAAACTAAGAACTTAGCAGGATGGCAAGATTAGGCATTACAGTAATATTAGTTATGATTGTTTACATTTAAAGATCCTCAAGGTTGCAAAACCCAGTGCTTGAAATTTAGGGAAAAAAACATGATGCAAAGTTGCTTAAGCAGCCTTAATTGGCTCCCTCGTGCATATGCATTATGATACAATCTTCATGATTACCTACCTACATGATTACTTGCTATTGCCTCAAATACTGCTAACTCCTAGCTTTGAAGTACCTGAATTTTCACCCCAATAACATTTCTAATTTGTTTCCTTTTTTTTTTTTCTTAATTGAAAAATAAATTTTCAATACGGAAATCTATGCCGAGTTTCAGGATGCTGGAACTACTTATTGGACCAGATAAGTAGCCAGTACCTGAGCTAATGACACAACTGGCTGCAATGAGAGATTCTGACACCACTAAGTCACCTAGTAAATGAGGGACAGAAGGGACTGTCATGGAGGTTTGTAATTGTTTCTCGCACCAGACTAGATAAAACCTCTGGTTCCAGAGGCAAGAGCACAACAGTGACCAACCACTTGTCTGAGCTGCAGCAATAGTTTTCTCTGTCTCAAAGCTGTGTACCAAACACTAGCCAGTCTCTCTCTTCTGTTTCTCTCTTCAGTTCACACCTTTACTTTTGCCTCTCCTGGCTGCTATGAAATTTTGAATTACTTCCTCTTACTTTCTTCTGACATCCTGCCCTTCCATCATCCCTACTGGTCCCCACAGGCCAATAATGTGGCTTCTTAGTTAAGAAACTTTTGAAAGAAGCATGCCAATCCAGCTCTGAATCTTTTGGGTTTTGCTCGTTCTATAAACTGGATACAGAACAAAGCATCTCCCTGAGGTTGGTAAAACATGACAACAACCTTCCTCTCAGGAGAAAGGCAGAGTTGACGTGTCTGCACAGGAATGACTGCTGGGATTACCATGTATATCAGGAGTGCTGCCTAACATCGCTCTCACTGCAGCTGGAATGATTCAGTGAACTCTCTTCTGCTACAATAGCTGTGGTTTTCTTAGGCATCTAGTTAAAAATGTAGACCAGACAAAGGCAATATAATAGAGGTGATGCAGTAGAATAATTTGTATTAATACTTGGGATTCATGAATAGCCTTCTCTAATACAGTCCAGTCACAAGTCTTATCTTTCCTGTCAAGTCTGACCTGTGATTTGCAAGTGATGTTTGTTTATTCATATAGATGCCTAGGTAGTAAAAAGTGTCAAGCTATTAGGCAGCTTTTTACTGAAGAGTGACCTGGTTACAAATAGGAATTCTGTGCTTTCATCACTGAGCAGTTTTATCAAGGTTGAGAGACACCAAACTAGATCCTGATCTCATCTAAAGAGACAAAATAAGCTTAGCAACTTAGCAGTCTAGAAAGAAAGATCAGAATCTGGCTCATGAAGTTGAACCACCGAACCATTGCTTAATTACATTTGTTTAAAGTAACAGGAAAACAGCAGCACCTGCCTCCACAAGGAAACAGGGAGGTTATAAAGAGAAATTATTAACGTAACACTGTGTTAAACTGCTCTTTGTGTTAGGCCAGATAAATTGAAACAATTTGTCAGAGACACTGTCCAACTCATTAAGATTTCTTTTCCATCAAAACGGAGAAACAACTGCCAGCTGCATTTTATTCCTCAGAGTATGGAGAATATAATCCTAATGCAGCACACGCACTCTCTGATTCAGGCTCTCTTTTTAAAAACAGACCAGAAAAAAGTAGCGGTACAGACTTCTTTAGTGCTCTGACATCACACTTATTTGGGAAGCAGGTGTTAATGATGCACAGCTGTTTCCTTTAGGATTTACTCATTGACACATAACTCGTAGAGCAGGTATGCTTAGCAAAAAAAGAAAGTGTCTAAAAGTGGTTATTGTCTTGGTACTTGCCACGTTGTCTTGTTGATCGCACTGCTGAATTTGTTATAGGTCAGAGAAGACAAAATAAAACTTCAGGTTTATGGATTCTGGCATTTACTGACAACTGTCAACAACACAATTTCTATCAAATCTTTCACATAGCTTTCAGATAGCTTTGCACAAGAGACAGAAATAGTATTTGGAATAGTTTATGGTGCTGACTTTTCCTTAAAATCAGCAACTAGATTTAGAGTGGGTAACTGTTGTAACTATTACGATCCTCAATATTCCTTCCAATTACTTTAGAACCTCAAAAATCTTCATTTATTTGAGACAGTTTTATTGATTTCATCTGATTCATATTAGATTTCCTGTAAAGATCCATCTGTTCCCTAAAGATTATGTCAACAACGCTAACCCAGGATAATCTAAGTGCAATGATTTCCACTCAAATTCAGACGCTGAAGAGAGATATACCCCTCCTGTGGTGGTATTGTACTGTCAAGTGGAGCTATTCCTTTTTTCACTTGGACAGTACAGTCATAATCAGTTCTTCCTAGATACATCAAATTACCTTCATTGTATATATTACCATATCCACACCCTTTGCCTCTGGGATTCCCCATTATCTGCCAGATTAAGGAAAAACTCAGTTGTTAATATAACAGTTAAGGTGGTGAGACAACTAATAGTGCTCAGCACCTTAGTGTGATAGACAGACACCGGCTGTTCAGTAGTAACGGTGCCCTGTTCAACAGCTTCAGCCAGTATTTCTGGACAAAAATAATATACATTTAGATAACTAGCAGATCTCACTCCTTCTCCCTTGCAGTTAGTCAAGGATCTCAACAAAAGCTCTCACCTGCACTTTTGCATTCCTGATCCAATATACCTTATTTTTGGAAAATAAGTTGAAAATGTATTAGGTTCATTAGAGCATCTCCACTAAGATCTGGGCCACATCTCCAAAAAGACGTTTTGAATATAAGTTGTGACACTCAAGGTAGTTCACTTGATTTAAACTATTTTATGTTTAAAGGAAGGAAACACATTCTTTCCACCATGAACCAAGAAAAGCCAGTCTAGTACATTTAGTATTGCCACACTGAGACCTGGTACCTGCAAAAGACAATTCAGTGTCCTAGATACGCAGCATGATGATTCCCGTCCTTTCCTCCAGCTCTTTCCAGTTGCTGTTACTGACATCTCCTGCTTACCAGACCGCCATAGATACTACCCACCTAGCTGTGAAAATTCATGTAGGAAATCAGGACAGTCACAGGAAATATCAGCCACAGCCACAGGAAATATATTTAGAAATTGCGAAAGCACAGCTTTTTGACTCAAAAAATATTACTCTTTTTTCTAGCTTCTGCTCAGCTTCCTGCTTCTGGACTCTTCAAGAAGACACTTATTTCCACTGGTAAAACCTGTTACATACAATATGGATGGCCATTCTGAAAAAGAAAACTTTTTTTTTCTTGCTGAAATGGTAAATGCTATGGTTCCTCAAGAGCTGAATGCCAGTTCTGCACAGGTTGAAAGTTTTAGAATAAAATATTTTGTTGTAGCCAACGTTACAACTTTTAAAACTTTATTAAAAAAATAATTTATTTTTCTTTTACGTGTAAATATTCCATAGCCAAGTTATAAGAACAAGTAACTGTTGTTAGTGCTCCAAGCAAGTTCAGTCATTAATGCACCGGATGCACTCCAGTAACCTTATCGCTGCATCATCTGCTTGAGTAGATAATTACAGTATAAGTCTACAGTTCAATGCACTGGAATGACTTACAACATAAACCAAGAAATACATTTGTCTGTTTCAGCTGTTCAGATGTTCCCCATAGGATTCCATGGTGTGTTACAGTCTATGCAGCTGCTGTCACTTTTAGAAAATATGAATGAATTAACCACCAGCAACAAAACAAACAAACACAAAACTCCATATGCTAAGTATCTTTATACTAGGAAATTTAGGACAAATTCCAGAGCCACGAGAAAGAGGCTTTGTTTCAAGAAAGAGGAGCAAACTTGCATCAAACCCACTAGCTGTTCTGCATGTTTGTGGAATAAGACTAGCAGGTAAAATGCAGAATGTAACATATTTTACAGAAAGAGCAGTAACCAGCACTTGGTAATGCTATGATTTTGATGGCAGTTTATACTTCCAGATGACTAAGCAGCTGATATAAATCGTGTTAGGTCACAGCCAATTGTGTAGTAGTAAAGAAAAAGTAGATAAACTGACCTGTTTGATGTGTATCACAATGAGTTAACCTGCATACTGACCATATTAGATGAAAGTAAATTCCCTTCTCTGGCATTTACTTCTACCCACATTATTATTTAGAGCTATGTTGTGATGATATCATTAAGACCACCCTTTCTGGTAAAGCCAGTGACCTGGCCTGGTGAAAGTAGGCTTGCTTACATTTCTGTATTGCATTTTATTTTATAAATAAATAAGTTAAGTAATGCTTACTAAATCTTTGTTACGGAAACATCTTCCCCAACAGAATGTGAAGAAGTCATTTGTAGATAGAAGATCCAATTTCTTACACATGCTCAAAAGAGACAAATCCATCATAGGAGTTTTGCATGGCCAAACCTGTTAAAAATACAGTACACATATGATATACTTCCTTGTATGAATTCATGCAAGCTTTTTTTCTCTATTTTTCCTTGTTTAATTGAACAGCTTAAGAACACAGCCTTCAGTAATTTTTCTTGAAAGCTGTTCAGTGATGAATATGAATCTCAGAAGTGGTCAGGCAATGCAACCCTCTCCTTCCCAAATTCAATTTCAGTGCAAATAGTGGGCAATTTTAGAACAAATAGCAGGAAAACAGTGTAGATTATTTCTGTCTATGCTTTACAAAATGGCTTAAGGTGATGAGCTCTTTCCAGGCTGAGAAACATTTTACTACAATACACTACAAAGACCTGTAATCCTGAGTAATTCAATTATGTAGTGAGACAGGGCCTAATTGCATGAAATATTGAGATATTGCAAATCCTCTGACAAATGACACAATTATTTTACAACACTGAAGGTCTGACTGGGAAGAAAGCAAGCATCATACCAAAATATCAACATTGAGATTTTAGTTCAGTTATTTTTAGTTATTTCAAGTTTGAATATAATCGTGACGCACGCAAACCTGTTTTGCTGACAAAGGCAGTTCTACACAAGACTGCAATGCTAGTAGTGCCATTAGATGGCAATTAGAATCAGGTTTTCAAGTCACTACTGCTGAAGTAAGAGTTGACACAAAAATTAAAATAAAGCGTTCACATGAGAATTTTGAAGTTTTCTGCAATTCATGTAAAAATTACAATTTCCTCATTAAAACTAGTTGTCAGTTGCTACAGAGTTGTCAGAATATTTCACAGTTACCCAGACATTATTTTTACATAAGTGCTACCATGGCTGAAAGACCTGGTGAATCGTTTTCCTGTCTATAAGTCACTGAGAAGATAGCGCATTGGGACGAGAGCTTGAAAATGAGACAGTTGCAAGCTCCCCCACTGCCACTTCCAGAATGGATCCCTGCCTCAAGGAAATCTGAAGACAGAATACAACTGTGGGTTTGTTTGCTTTCTTGGTTCTGGCATGATAGCAAATCAATTTCTGCTGGTTTCACTGCTCTTTTGTGCATGGTTAAAATGCATGCATTCTTCTTACTCAGGAGACAAGGATCTAGAATACGAGTTTCCAGAATAATCAGCACAAAGAAACAACTTATCATCAGAAATTATTTATTCATGTCATCTAATTATGAAAAGCAACTTAGTAGTGAAGCAAATCCTGTAATCACTGAGCAATGTAAACTGTTGGGTACAAAACAGCCTTAAATACGAAGCTTTATCTTTTTAAACTATGATGAAAGATAAGCCTGTCTTGTGGTGGAGAGGGGATGAGACAACTGAGAACACATTTCGTTGGCAACAAGAGTTTCAAGAACCATTGAATCCTTCTGTCTTCTTTGTTACTCCTCAACTACCTGAAGACTAGCATAGTCCCCTGTCACATCACAAAAGCCTCAGATACCACAGCTATAATATTGCTGCAACCCACTGTAACACTCCCATGACCTCGCCACAAGTTCTTTTTAGGATAAAATGGGCCTATGTCATTGCTTAGGCTGACAGTCACATGTCATCATTGCTTACCTGAGCTCTAAAACTCACATTTTGCTGAGAGTTGCAACTGTGGAGAATCTTTTTACTGATCTGCAGGATTTTGCTTGTTCAAACAAAACTACTGTTGAAACAAAAACCTTTGATACAAAATCAGCAGAGGGTGACCTGAAACTAGACTGACTTCTATTGTGTTGCCAAACATGTATAATCTGACAAGGTCTACCATGGCTTGACGATCTCTCTGCAGTGTAGTAGCACATGTAATGAGGAGTAATGCGTAGATACCATAGTACTAACACTATACAAAACAGTAGCACCCTCACCACTGACAACATTAAAAAATGAGAGGACCACCTGTCAAGTTCCTGTCTCTCCTACCAAAAAGAAGAGGATCTGACTGTGACTTCTTGAGTCTACCTGACTCAGGGAGTAGGCATAGTAATCAGTGATGTAAAATGTCATCAGTTTTATAGATTAGGATGTTTTCTTATAGTTGTGTGCAATAGATGTTCATTAGCAAACACTTCCAGTGTCCCTACCCCTGCCTATTATGTGCATCTTCACACCATCAAACAGCATCTCATGTTGAAACACCTTGTACAGCACACAGACTTACAGCTAGATTCAAGCCCGTCATCAGCTCTGAAATTCAGGTGAAGACTTTTTTTTTTCCTGTGAGGCCAGTCTCTCTTCCAGAAGCAGTAAGGAAATGACAGGATACTCTCTTTCATACCTAGGGAGTATCCAAGTAACTACAATTATGTGATCTCAGACACAGCTTTGACTAAAGTAAAATCTCAAGCCTTGTGATGTACATAAAGATGAGCAGAACTAAATACACAGACAGAAATTTAGCTTTGGCATTCACTGCTAGCTGAGCTACTCCCCCTGGAATATATTAACAAAGTTTCTTTGAATGAATGAATACATGATTGACATACTTAGTACCATGCAGATAATTGAATCTGGAAATAGACATAAGTCTCCTGCTTTTACAAGTCAAGTCACCTCCAAAAAAAAGATCGATGTATATGGAATAAGAGCTATTCTTTCCCTCTTTATTAAAAGTATGTCACTGTCCTTTGTGGTACCAACCGCTTTATTACAACACCAAGTTATTTTATTCTATTTTCTGTATTTTAGTCTGGCTAGCTAAAGCCTTTACATTTCTAAATTCTTGCTATAGTGGACATCAAATCATTTGGCACACAGTGCTAGTAGCACACTTCAGAGAGTTGGAGTTTCGTTTCTAACAGCTACATGTTTTAAGTTGAAGATATTCTTTTACTATTACCCAGTTTTATGAAAATAAAACACATAAATGTTTAGAAGAGAGAGAGGAGGAAAATGTTATCTACAAATTCCAAGCATACAAGAGAAAGAACTGATTTCAAAATGTGATCATAGTCTATATGATGAAAATAATATTTTCCCTGGAAACTAGTCCGTAATTTGAGTAAAAATATTCAGATATAACAAACACCCTTTTATTTTCACTTAACATTTAAGATGAATAAAGCACAAAAGTCAAGAGCTGCTAGATAAAGTCAAAACCACAGCCTGCTAAAATAGTTACGCATTACTTGCATTGCAAAGAATCATAATGTATTTGGATTTAAATCTGAAACAGATCATTTGCAGTAGCTCTGAGATTTCCACTTATATCCAAACCAGTTACCATTTGCAAGATATATTAAAGCTAATAGTTAAGAAAATCAAATTGATAATAATATATCTTACAGATTGGCAGATGCAGAAGACTGGGCCTTTTTCACTTTATTCCTGAAAGCTGCAAAACTGCAGCAGGCCATTAAAGTTTGGCAGAGACAGGAAAACAAAACAATAGTCCTATATTGCAGCAGTCTGAGAGAAACTCCACCAACTGAATTCAATTTTGTATTCACTTTAGGGTCCTTTATTTATAGCTACAGTGATCCTCAGAAGTTTTACAGAAATAAAATAAAACACAAGGAGTGGCATATACAGAAATGCAAAGAACTGCTAGACAGGAAACAAACTCTGGACTTACCTCTTTCAGAAATTTGTTTTGTGACTCTTGGGAAGATACAGAATTTTTGTATAGCTTGTCTCCTGCTGTGTCAAAAAAACCTCATGTCTACACATTGTTGTAACATGTTTTCACTCACATACAATGTTTGAGTGCATGTAACTCTCCAATAAGGTATCGCTGTTCAGCAGTCACCCCGGGAAACCCTTTCTGCACTCTGCCCCTACTCCATGCACAGGAAAGACACCTATATACTAATGAAAGTTCAAGAGCACCAGATTTTCCTCTACCATATTTTTAAAATTATTTATGTAAATTAAAAAAACTAAACCACCACAAATACCTACTAAAGATCATTTGTGATTAAAAACTATAATGAGTTTTTTTCAATATTTTTCAGAGGTGGGGCTGTCCATTTCATCTCATTTCTCAGAAGCAGTCTGTCAAACAGTTATACTTCAGTTTGTTATAGCTTTTTATATGCATCATGCAGCTCTGGCTCCCACATCAGAACAGAACTGATTTTAAGAGAGTTGCCAGCAGGGCCAAGCTGACTGCTTTGCAGGGCAACTACTTTCCTGTGTGCTTCCTGGGCAGAGAAGCAGAGGGTTCAGCTTTTTAAATACCACTGTTTTCTCTCCATCTGGCTAGCCTTAATACTCCTATTTCTTCACCTCTTTTCTCTAAACCGAAGAACATGGGAAAAAATAAAAAGAAGGGAAAACACCACTGCATATTTTCCAGTTGCAGATAATGTGCCTTAGAAAGAGTATTCCTCAAATAAACAATTCACTTATGTTTTGGTTTAACCCTAGCCTGCAACCAGGATCACAGTAGCCAAGTGGGAGGAGAGAAAAGGATGGAGAAACTCACAGGTTGAAAAAAGAACAGTTTAAGAAGGCAACAACAACAACGGCAACAACAACAACAACAACAACAATAATAATAATAATAATAATAATAATAATAATAATAATAATAATAATAATATAGTGATACTCAGTGCAATTTCTCAGTAAATCCATCCGCACCAAACAGCCAGTCCTGGGAGGAGAGCACCCTTGTCCTGAACAGTTGACGCCAGCAAGAGAGTGAAAAGGCAAAAGGCAAACAGGCCAAAGGCTAGTTGCAAAACAGCAGAACAGCCAAAGGCCAAATTTCAATGGAATTCCAAACAGCACAGAATGGAACTAGACTCCCAAAAGGAAGTGAATCAAACTGGAATGGAATCAACTATCTGGAAAAGCCAACTCCACCTATATAGTGAGCATGATGCTAATGGTAGGGAATATTTAATTGACCAACCTGGAAGTCAGCCTAGATGCTGTCCCAGTTGCTATTTTGCACCTGCAGCTGTACATTTCAAAAGTCCTTGGTGTCTTTGACAATAGCCAAGATATCAATAAGTTCTTACATTCTTTTCATATCAACTCCAAAACTTAGCCTAGCTACTGAAAGAAATAAGTTAGCTCTTCTCAAGCAAAACATGGGAAACCTAGTGTGTTATCTCACTATTGTCATAGTAAATACAAAACTAGACACCGTGCTAGCTACTAAAATGAAAGTTCTAACTGCATGGAAAAATAACTCTATTTCAGCCAAACCAGCATGTCTAGGTAAATAAGGGCAGAGAAAACCTCTTCTGAGACAATCTCTTCTGTCAATCTCAAAATGGTCCCAGCCTTACGTTGCCAAAAAGGACTTACCAGCAGCTGGCTACTGATGGTTTCTTTTTGATGGTTTCTTTTTGCATGTAAAAGGTGCACTATTCAATGCAGTCAATGAGTTAATTTCCTCTAAAAGATTTCCAGAATATCTGCTTGCTAAAACTGACTTGCTTTCAGCTGAGTCAACAGAAACAGGTCAGGAAGGGAAAAATTCTTAAAACCTTGCTCCGCAAGTGTCCCACTTACAGGCGGAGGTAGATCCTTCATGGGACTGATTACCATAACCCCTTCATGAATGCGGGTGCCCACCATCTCACCCTCGAAGAATTAAGCAGGGCTTGCTGTTGCACCTTTCCAGGAGGCAGGAGGAGAGAAAATTACTGTATTAAAAAAAAAATAAAATAGTTCCTCAGATACAGAGCTAGAGATGTGCCAGTGAAGAAGATGCTCCATATTCAGTTTCTGTTTGCCAGAGAGGATCCAGGTTGGACACAGACCCCACTTTGAAATGCCGATTAGGAATTAATTCCTGGCTTGAAGAACTACAGTTGTATTATCTTGTATCATTCTGTATTCCTATATAGGTGGTGTTAAGGTAGACAGTTTGTCCATAGGGACAGTAAAAACAAGGCAGTGACCAAGCGGTATGATTACAGGGACTGCCTTCTTCACCTTCGGTGTTAAAATGTGACTTGTGAAAAAGGTTGGACCAAAGCGGGAGAAGAAAAATTACTCTCTGGCCTAATACTTACACAGAAAAAGAGAAAAGAGAGTTCTGCTTCCTGAAAAAGCATAGGATGGAGTTATGACTTCCCTGTTACGGAGAATGCAGCAAGTCTTGCCAGCAGTAACTATGTAAAGGGAGAACCATTCCCTCCACTTAATCATCTTGTGGCCGGTTTTCTCATTTATAGTGTGACCTGCACAGTGGCAGTAGGCGTCCTTCAAGAAATCTTATCAGACCAAGACCCACCACAAATTCAGTCACAGTTGGGCTGTGGTGGCATGCCTGATTGGGTGAATGGTAAACTGCTCAGCCCTGCCAGTATCTAGGCTCTGGTGGCAAACCTAAGCATCCTGCAGGTCACTTCCAGTCTGTGTTAGACTTCCGGCATGAAAAATAATTATTTCTTTCTAAAAAACACATGAAAGAAGGAATTTGTGCAACTTGGGCAGCTGGGATGGGTGTCCTTAAGATCCCAAATTAACTATTTTCTCTATTTTAAATGACAATTTTTCAACAGTAGGTATATTAAATTAGAATTCGGTGTTTAAACTTCAAGATCTAGTAATTCCAAGTGCTGATAACAATTACAATGTTCTTTAGTAAAAAACATTAACAGCAATGTTTCCTTTTACAAAATGTTTTGACAAATAATGGATGTTAATATGCTCCCGAAAGTAAATTATTGCTCCTGGTGCCCACAGAAAGAGCAACCAGTACCAAGGTTGCACCTGTACAAAGGTCTCTTGGTTTTCTTAAAAACAAGAGAAGTTTCTCTTTTAGTGAATTTTTCTTTCAACTAAGCCCTACTTAGTAACTGCACTTTTCTGAAGTAGGGTACACGTTTTGGTAGCCATAGCAATGGAATACAAGGTCACTGATAAGAATGCACATTCCGTAAGTGAGAAGGGCAAGGAGGAGCAAACTGAACAGGTGACTAAAACTGACCAACTAAGTATTCCATCCCATTCAAATGATATTTCATATAAAAGTGGGAGATTACGAGGGTCTCATCCCTTTTTGCCCTTCCTCCACTATGGCCGACATCTGGGAAGGACCCTGCCTGCCGTCCCTGCAAATCTGAGGCCTAGTGACAGACCCTGCATCCTTGAATGCAGTTCCAGTTTGCTGCAGATTCCAACCCAGGACTTCTGAGTGCCTGCTCTGGTGCTGCCACAGCAGCCAGTGCTGAGTTGCCGGGAATTTCAAGATTGGTTTTGTGTATTTTGTGTTATTTTCTCTATTTTATTAGTAGCATTGGTAAAACATTTTTTAACTTTTTTCCAACTTGCTAGTCTGCCTGTCTCTTTTCCTCCTATAGCCTACCCTTAGTGGGGAAAGGGGAGGCTCAGGGGGAGACGGAGCTAACAAAGTATCTGCCACGGTTTATTGCTACCCTGCAATCAAACTTTGAAAAAAGGTTATATTTAAATGTGAAGTCTTTTTTTGTGGTTCACTTCTCTGTTAGAACAACAGTGACAACAATAGATGAGTGTGCAAAAATAAGCAAAGAAATGATGTTATGATGTCTCAGCTACAAAGCTCAGTCACATAAGTCTACTGTTGGAGTGATCTGGTAGATACTGTGAAAAAGTAGTAGTGCAGATAACTGCAGCTGCAGGTTGTCAACCAATAGTGGTGCTCCTGCTCCAGCTCAGCCACCCCGAAAAGCAAACATTCCCAGGAGACATTTCAATAAAATCATCTGTCCAACTAACACTAAGGTGCAGAAAGAACAATAAGTCTATATAGATGTGATCTGTAGAAGTCTCTAGATTAAACACGGTGCTTATAGCACAACATGTTTAATATAGTAAAAGTAATTACAAACCGTACCTTTTTGTAAAACCTTCCTTTGAGCTCTAGCTTCCTGGCAAGAAGAGCCACACCCATACCACCTCTGCTGTATGTGCTGCCCAGTGGTTTTGCACAAGGTGGCCCTTTCCCCGTGGTGACTAAAAAGTCTTCATGGGGCAGATACTGGCTGTTGCAAATTTTTGTTCTTTCTTGAATCTCTGATTAGGAATTTTATGATTAGCAGTTATGATTATTGTCAGCTAACAAAAACATTCACGAAGAGGTCAGCAAAATTTGCTAGGGGCCCAGTGGAGTTGTAAATAATATATTATCTGGTCTCTGACATCACCATCCCCATATTTGGAAACATAACTCCTGCATAAACTCAGTAGCCTGAGTCCAGCAATAATATTTTCTCACAAACACAACCAATCTTGACCTGAAAGCTCTTGGGCAGCAGGATGGGGAGGGAAAAATCACATCTGTTCTACTACTTACTACCTTCAGTATTCAAAACTTGCTTGATACCCTGAAAAAAAGAAAACATTGGAAGTGACAGAGAAACTTAAGGTAAAACAGTATCAAAATACATCTGCTTGTTCTTAAAGCTTGAAAAACACATCAAGAAATAGCTATTTTTCTTTTTTTTTCCTATATTTTCCTTTCTTCTTAGACAGAAAGAGATACACAGCATTATTTGTCATTCTAAGTACAGCTAGCCTACGATTGTTATCACTATAAATATATCCTTCATAAAAATATAATTTATATATTCCTACAGAAATTTTGTTGTGATGAAAATTCTCTGACATTCTTTTTCTCTAAGTGCTTACTAAAAGTTCTTTTGATATTAGTTATATTTTTGCATAATAATGAAATTCTCCACTAAGTCCTACTGCTTTGTCCCTGCTGTTATCCTATGTATAAACCAGATGGGTATGTTCTGTCTGGGCTCTACTCCAAGAAGTTATCAGCTTTGTTTCTTGTTGGCCAAGCATATCACCTTCAATTTATAATTGCTATCTGCTAATCCAAGGACACCAGGACTTTTCCTAAGTCAGGTCTCGTCTCCTATTATATTTCTGCCAGTCCCCTGACAAGGATGGGATCCATGTTCCTGAATATATTATACTTGGGCAACCTTTGTGCTACATTACAGCCACAGGACGTGTGCCTGTCTCCACTTGCAAAGAATTGACAAAGGTGGGAAAAGTTTATACTTTTATGAAATTTTAGAAGTGCAATACAGTACCTATAAAAAGAGAAAAACCGCAGAATTCCAAGGTTTATCAGAAATGAAAGAACCCATCAAAACCCGACATTGGCAAGGGCAGCTCACTGTTGAATTTCGGCAGGCTGATTACAACAGAGAGTTAGAGGTGTTTCACTAACAGGGTTTGGTTTCAGTTAGAGAGACTTCAGCACACTTTTTTTTTTTGACAAACACACTAGGTGATACACGCCAAAGTTTGTGTGACTTAGCACATAACAAAAGAATAAGAATCAAAACATGACAGAGTATTTTGATATCAAGCAGAACAAACTTAATCAAAACTTATCAAAGTCTCTTTTTCAGAGGGAACAACTGTTGAAGTCTTTTATCCTGTCAAGCCATTCTTTTACTAAGAAAGAAAGAGCTAACTCTTTTGACTGATTCCCTGTTATGACTGAAAGGTGCTTCTCCTGCCTTTAATAAAGAAGTGAGTCTGAAATCTAGGTGTTATGGTAAGCAGAAAGACAGTCTGCTTGGTTTGGCTAGGCCAGATGCACTGGTCTTTTTGCAGGTTAAGCAACATGTCATTGTCCACCCCATTAGATGCTGCTGCCCTTGGTGGGTGGGTCTCAGAAGCCCATGAAAGCAGGAGGGAGAGAAGGAAGGAGCAGAGAGTGGGAGGTGGAGACACCTTGTACGCCTCTGGCATGGCTCCTTGCCCTGGGAAGGCTGCCTGCTCACACAGCCTCATCCACACGTCCACATCGGATAGCAAAATGATGATGACAGCCATTGCGACAGCAGCCATAAGTGTTCAGAAGTGATGGGGAGCTCGTGGCTGAGGCAGAGCAGAGCCACAGCCTCTTACTCTCCCTTCCACCAGCACCTCTGTCGATCCACTGCGAACTATTATCTTTTTAACAGGTGTCTGAAAGGCAGGTAGGATGGAATGGCCTGTAATGTCACTTCCTTATTCACTGGATTTAACTTTGGTGGGCCAGAAAATGGTATATCAGATTTCCAGTCCCACCTTTCTCTTCTTTCCCAAAGAGGGGCTTAACAGTTCTAGGTCCAAACCACCAAGTGTTTGTTAGGCTTATTTTAATTTCTGCCTCTTTTTTTTTTTTTTTT
>VWYH01002898.1:70339-86029 GCA_013399365.1 Pampusana beccarii
TTATTTTTAGAATTAATAGACACCAATTGGCAAAAGGAGCATGAAGTACTATTAACGGTCATTAATCCCATAGGCCACAGGGACCTCAGAAAAGCATGCACCAGTTAAAGGATCCTTGTGAGAATGAGTTTTACAAAGAAATCTCTGGGAGTGGAGAATAAATCTGCCAAGTATTACCAACTTCCAGCTCTGAAACTGGATGGTCTTATTCAGCTTTGTGCCTTGGCTTTCACGTCAGCTTTTTGCCCTGCCCACTCTCCCAAAATTTAATCCTTTAACTCTCATCAAATATCTACTGTGGAAGGGAGATCAGAAAACTGGCATGAAATTCCAAACTGCCTCAGTAATTCGACAAACAATTTAATTTGTAAGTATTCCTAAACTATTGTCTGACAACAGTCAACAGCTGAGCTTGCTATATTTTTAAACTATTGTGCACAATGCCTTAGTACAGGTGTGTTCTAACACACTATATGAAAATGTAATTATTCAACGTGCCAATTTCTTGCATTCAGCTTCACAGCATTGAGTATAAATGTTAACAGCCCAGTTTCAAAGACAAGGCAATATAAAGGGGATCCCACAAAATTTTTTCATTTAAGATTTATCCCATTTGAGTAATACACGAATCTTAATGTGGAGCCTGAAGTGAACCACAGCCACCCAGTAGTAGGATAAATATATTGGTTTGACACTTTTGCAGCATATGTATATTTGAAAATAGGCAAAGTGTAGCATGCATTAAATTCTGAGGACAAACTTCTATGCAGAATTACTTCTGCTTCACGCTATACTCGTCATCTCTGAATCTCCATGATTCTGTATCCTGCCAGCCTTGTTGTGTCCCTTTTAATGCTCTGCAGTAACAAGCTGACCTACAGTTATAAATGTTGATGCCACACAAATGAATGTGTAAGAAACTGCCATGAAGAAACACCAGAATATATCACATGACGAACCAAGCTCCAAATAAACAGTAGAAATAGATCACACCTTGATGGACTGAATAAACAGGACAACAGTGAAATGAGTTTTGAAGAAAAAAAAATAAAATAAATAAGTAAAACAAAATAAATAACAAAATCTTTCTTACTTGAGTTATCTCTGGGCTATGAAGTTTGAAGCATAACAGAAGGACCTTGTTTCTATCTCTGCTATTTCATACAGTTCAGAGAACCAGGAGCAAAAGGACTCATGGGAAAAGGTCTCTTCCATAAACCGTCTCTCTTACAAGTATAAAATCTAGCAGTGATCCATATTTGTAATGCACACATGATCAGAAAACCCTGAAGAAAGAACCACAAACTTGAGTACCTCTGCTATGACTAAATCATTTTAGTGGTGTTCAGTAATCAACATACATACGGGATGTCTATTTTGCTGTCATTAATTTGCCAGACATGCTTTATTTTATACTCACATTGCAAATGAGAACTAGACATTAAGATAAAAACTACAGAGTGCGTAGTTTCTTTGAAATTGTATACAGATTCTATTCCCAGGCGGACTACCACCTACTCTCCATCTCTTGTGTTCTTTACTAGCCCAGATATCCGAGATCAATTTTTAAAAATGCCATGATACATGCAGAAAATATTTGTATTGTTTATTCCATGCTGTTTTTTGTCAGAGCAAATTCAAGTAACAAAACCTATTATGTTTATGTTTATTGAGTACTGTGTAAACTCCTCGGTATCCATATCAGCTTATCTCGACGCTTGAGCAATACATTGCTATAAGTGGCAAGGTTTTACAGCCCCAGGTTTGTATTTGTATTTATATTTACAGCAGAAGACAATACTAATCTTTCGAGGAAATATTTCACAGGATATGTGTATCATAGAAAAATGCACAGAGATAATACAGCACCAGTGAAACAAATCAGAAAGTTGCTGAAAATCACAAATAATTGTTGCAAAATATTTACAGTGAGCTTTGTAGGTGCTTACATGGGTTATAAAATGAAATTTACAATGGAAAAATGTTCTATTTCAGGTCTAATATTTTAAGGCCAGGCTGCCCTGGCATTCTTTCCATCACAGGAATCTATTGCCTGTCGATTTTGCAGCATCTCATGAGGGGTTGTTTCGGCTAGTGGCTCATGTGAAATCGTGTTATGTGCTTCAAGGCCCCTCTGGTTGGCCCCTGCTTTCTTTAATAAACACATTTACTTTCCATACAAACAAAGCAATGTGACAAATACCAGGAGAGTGCTGGTACAACCACCAGCCTGCTTGCAGTCTCCATGAGCAGTTCTCCTTGGTCGTCTTTGCTCCTCTTCTCCACTCTCCAATGATTCACTGTGTCCTCTCAAAGCCAGGTTCACCATCACACCACTCAGACTTGCAAAGCAATCACATATTGCTGTATACTGCTTATGACCAAATCATCCCAGAAATACAGAAAATAAAAAGGAAGAGTCTCCAAAGCACAGGCTACAACTTGTCAACACAGAGAAGAGGACAGGATCTCAAAACCAAAATGCAAAATGTTTTCCATTTGGTGTCATGGCAACTGAACAAAGAACAGTAGTTGTCTGGTCTTCTTCTCACCTCCCAGATTCACTGCACCTGGGGAGACTTGCTTTTGAGGATTGGACCTTTAACTATCTTTCACTGTTTGGCAAACATAACAGAAGTGGGGGGGGATAAGGGGGGAAGAAAAAAAGGAAAAAAAAAAAAAAGACAAAAGAGGATACCTTCAGAAAACTCTAAGCAATCTTAACACAAAAGAGATTTCCTGGGCTGAAAAAAAAGGATAGGGCTTCGCTGCAGCTTAAAAACAGTAAGGAACAAGCAAGGAAATACAACGATCATGAACAGGCAGATTGTTTTATTGAAAACATGCTGGAGCCAGAGTTGTTCCTCTCTCTAAAGCAGCTGAGCATAGAACACTATTTTACAGCTTGTCAGGCAACAGACAGGGCTGAGAGACTGAAGTTATACCAAGTTGTAAACTAATAATCCAAAAAGTTTGTACGCTACACTGTTAGCCAAGAATAGGGTAGTCATGACTTTTTGGTGATAAGATTCACAGTATTGCTCCATTGTATTGAGGTCTCTTTCTGAACTTTTCTTGTTGTTGATTCTAATATCACACTTCGGCACGGTGCAATATAATTTCACTTCCTATTTAAAAAGCGATAATAATTTTGAGGAAATCTGAGTAAATGATCTAAAATGCAATTAAGAAAAAACTGTGACTTCTCAAAAACCACACCTTAAATGTGGAAGGACAGTTCCCAAAAATTAACATAGTGCAATTTCATAAGCATTTCATTAAATGCTGTAGTATATCATGAGTTTTCTGAATGTTTTGTGAAACATTGCAGGAGAATTATATGAGTTATAACGAACTATTATGTCCTATTTATGTTTCATATAATTTCACAATGTATTGTTGTGCTGCTGACTACCTGTACGTAAGACAATACACAACTGCCATGAAATTACCTTCATTTTAGTTACATGCGTGGAAGCTTTTAGTTTCAGAATAGAAACACAAAACTAACCTGGCCACATGCCAGCAGAATGCATTTTTCACTCATGGTGTTTTGCCATCTAGACTTATTAATCAGAAAGTATCTGTACAATTCCCATGTTAGATGATTTTAGGCATTTGTGCAAAATAGCCTGCATTTGTTAAATAAGACACTCCCCAGCCTTATCATAAAGCAAAAACATCTTTCTAAGCCAGAGTACAGTCATGTATAATAAGCAAGGACCCTCAGAACTAGAAGAAATTACAGCCCTGCTGAAATTCACATGCAATGTTTCTAAAAGTCTATCTTTATCTGCTTAATATTGAAATAGATTTAAAATTCCTGAGTTCCACAGGTATCACAAAGCTTTTCAGATCTTCATATCTTACAAAAGATGCACCGGCCAAAGCTGAAATGCTGCACTAAAATGTTTCCTTCCATCCATGCAATGGAAGACTCACTGCAGAAGGACTGAAAACGTTTCCACAAGCCTCATTCCACATGAAAATCCACAGCTATCCCTAACCACTTCTGGGCCACGACACACGATTTTATTAGCAGATCTCACCTCTGATTCATCATCTGGGTAAACTATCTGAGGAAAAATACCCTTTGTTACCAAAATGATGCTGCAGGAGCTGAGCTCTGCACCCTTTTTCTGAAAAGCATCACTTGCCATCATGATATTTGGCAGTCAATACTGGTTAGGAAAGACTTCTAGCTCAATTCTTTCTCGTTAGTCAGCATGTGTTGCAGAAGCCCAGAAAGGCTTTACACAGTACAGATCTGATCCAAAGAAACGTCAATCCACGTTTTCCTCTTTCTTCTCGCACTCCTGCTGCTAATGGCAGGGCAGATGCCGGTGTTGCTCTCCAAATTTCAGCAGAATCTAGCCAGTAGTGCACCCAATGACCTGCAAAGCTGGCATATGACAATGGCATCTTTAGAAGACTCTCTGTTTCTGATGGCTGGAACAAAGCTATACCATCATCCTGTCTAGCAACATAACTGGAAATTCTGGTATCATACCCACAGAAAACAAATCATAGGATATCAAAGGAAGCATTGGCACACTTCACACAGATCCCAGAACATGTGCTTGCTTTTGGATGACTGCCCCAAAAAAGCCCATGATGCACTGAGGGCAAAAATCCCATAATGGACGTAGCTAGCAGTGAGACAAATTTGATGGTACATCTGCACAGGCTGCCACATGAAAGCCATATAGAGTGCAGTTAGATACATCTGGCCATGCAGCCAGACCTCTCATTTGCCAGTCCCTCTGTAAATAACATCTCCTCTGCAACAGTGTGCCACAGATCCCTGCAAAATAGACAAAATTTTAGTTAAGTATCTGAAAAAAAACCAGACATTTTCTTACTCTTGATGTGAATATATTACTACCTGAGAGTTCTCCCTTTCTCTAACAAAAAGGTACTTTTTTCACTTAAACAATAACAAGAGTAATATAGTTTACTTTAGCAGCAAGAGATTTCCTACAATGCCAAAAGGACCGTAGTAAACCTATTATTTTGCTATTGTATCGTATCTGATATGCTTGACAAAAGCAACACATTTTTGCAAACAATAACACAATCTTGCCCAGTTTGTTACTGCACAATGCTGTAAAATCTCATCCCATAATCTTTTGTGTATTCTGTGGTTTGTTGTTTTTCTCTCTTTTTTTTTTNGCAGCATACCACAGTTTGATTTCCATACCTGGTAAAATTTGAGAGCAATTTTTAATTCAGTTAATCATCTTATCATATATGTACCACAAATAGAGTATATCACTGGTAGGAAACCCAAGTGACAAGTGGCAGTGATGCTTCTGCATTCATCAGGAGACAGAATGTTTAGAAAGATGAAAATGAGCCATTTAGAAACAGGTTTTGACTAGCTTTTGCCTTGGATGCTGAAGTTTCTTGGCACTGCCCTTCTTGCATGTCTTTTTCCCTTCATTCTTTCTTTACTGAAGCTCTCCTGGTACATCATCCGGTTTCCTTCTTCTTGGCATGAGTATGGTATTATGTATTGTTCACATGACAGCCAGCACTCAGGGACTGCAAACGGCAAGGTACCTAAAAGAAATAAGCTGTAAACTCTCCAAAGAGGGAGTACCCCTCCTTTCCTGTCTATTAAGCAGAAAGATGGAAGAAAAGCAGCACCCTCTTCTACCTTCTACAATAAATAAAGCTGAAACAGAAAACAGCTAAAGCCTAGATTTAAAAGATGGTGAATAAAGCACAAAGGAGGCTGATCTTGGGCTTCTGCCAGGCTTTCAGCCAACAAGACCTCTGCAGCTGGGCCTGGAAGTGCAACACAGAAAATCCTACAGGTGATACACACATCACCTTCCCCAGCTTTAGTCACTGTGGGTCACGCCTACATCAAGAACAGAGCAGCAACAGTAGAAAGCAAGGGCATTTTACTCCTAGCATGATACCATGTTAGTCTCTTTACCCCAGTTTTGGAAGCCAAGGTCAGGTCCTTGTATCGTATCACACCCTGTCATGAGCTAGCATAACTTCTCAGCTTGCAACTGTACTTCAGAGGCAGCTACACTGCACTCCACTGTGCAACATAAAACATTTAATAAATGTCACCTGACATCAGTGACTTTTTGAAATCAATAAACCCTTTCTCAGCTCAATGGGAATTGTCCAAAATTTTTCCAGTGAGAAAAAATGTGCCTTGCATTTAAACTGTTCTTCAGTGTGAAGGCTTTGTAAAATTACTTCTTTCTTGTCTTTTCTCCAGTAAGGAATATTTGAGCAATGATGTATAAGTTGTTAACACTCGACTCTTTGTAGTCTGTGCGTGCCTCATCTTTTGGCAATCTGTTAAAGAATACTGCATTTAGCGTATTTTGTTTGCTATCAGTTTGAGAAAATACGGTTTCCTGGTACTAGCTAAAATGGTGCAAGTTTGCATTCTGGTAACTATTAAGCAATTTGCAGTAAAAGAAAAAGTGTTTAGTATAATTGTTAGGAACTGCTATTAGGTCTTCCTCAAATTTCTCTCTCAACTTGATTAGTTCCATTAACTGGCTTTTTTTCACCCTCTGTTCTGAGCTGCTTTTTTCCCTCCTTATTTTGCATTTGTTTTTTTTATTTTACAGTCAGGACGAATGATTTTATCGCAGACGTAGAGCTAAGCACTCTCAGAATAACTGAATCATTTAATAGCGCTTGGTTTCATGTGTCTGCCAGCTGCAGATGACATTTAGCACAGGCTTTATCTCAGTTGTGCTGATTACTACACTGACATGAGCTCTCATGACATGAGCACAGACTGTTTTCAGCAGATGTAACCAAGCAGCTCTGCTTTCTCTATAATAGTTTATCTGGCTTTCAGAGTGTGACAATATTCAGGCACATACACACACACCCCCTTTTATACACAGCAACACACATAAAAAGGAGGCCAGTGCCAATTTCCAGACAGTATCTGCTCTTTCTTTTTTCTGCGTCAATTCAATTACCCCATGCAAGGATAGTATAGAATCTCTCAGCTGTACACTGCTCCTGTATTACATACCGGCTGCGCATCTTATTATACATGAAGGTTATTGTTATTGTAATGTATCTCAGTGGTGTACCAAATGTTACTTTAATGATGTAATTAATATGCTTGGATTTACCATCTGATGTTCTTAGGCACCACTTGTGTTAGTATGTGATACTATCAATTTCAGAGATACTCAGAAACAGCAGCTTTTTGTTAAGGGAGTTGGCAGAGAAAGAAAAAGAATTAATAACATAAGTCACATTCTCTAACAACACTTTACAAACATTTGTGTCAGATGTGTTCAGGTGACATGACAACTCAGACTGATACTGCGTCTGCAGTTTGTATAATATGCATTATTTATACGTAGCTGAGTTTTTCTTTATTTTTGTTATTATTATTATTATTGTTATGGACTATAATATAGTTTAGCAGAAGCAAATCAATATCTCTAGAGTTTGAACTTTGCAATCAGCTGAACACCTTTCGGGATGGACTGCTTTCAGTACTAAAAATATTTAACACCGGTTTGTTTGATGAATTATGTCTACATGCAAGCAAATGGCTTTTTTTGATGAGTACTTCTTCTAGAAAATATAACGTCCGCCAAAGATACAGAGTTATCTTAGTGTAGCAGGGATGGTACCTGAAAGTGAAGTGCATGTACATAGCTGTAGTAAGAGAACAAAGCAGATTCTGAATTAGCCTTCACCAACATAACTGTCACTCATTACTCCCTAGCCGTATATGAACTTTTCATTGGTTTTGTTGGTGAAGGCTAATTCAGAATCTGCTTTTGTCTCTTACTAAGTTAATCCTACTATGAGTTTAAACGAGAAATAGGATGAAGCTACATGTATATTAATGGTGGGCAGAATTTAAGATCATCCAAGAATACGGCATGAAAAAAAGAAGTTTAAAAAGTTTGCCCTAGTCTTAACTCTCCATCAGAGAGACACCTTGTGTTTTTGATATCGCTGAACAGCTTCTTCTTGCTGTGAATTACAGTTTTCTTCTAGTTCATGCTAGAATCATCTGAAGAATACCTTCTCACTTTCCATGCAGATATCACACATTTATCAGGGAAATAAAAAGACACAGAAATGTTACTACTGAATTTTTAAATATGTATATGTTAAGAAATGAGAAAAATCAAAGTAGCAAATTAAGTTTTAAAAACATAAATACAAATATTATGGGAAACTTGAAAGTGAAATGTGCTCTTTTTTTATCTGATAGATCTAGATATCTGCTACTACACTGACAAATATTTGAGTAGACCTTGCACAAAATGAATATTTAGTTAAATAATATCTTAATTGGAAAGTATAATGCCAAGGATTTTCATTGTCAAACATGGGATTCGTGAATACTGTCACACTTCGTTATTCATGGAAGAGGGCATCTATGGAGGAATCAGTTCTTGTGTGAAACTCTGTATTGAGTTAAATGCACTTACAAATTACTAACAGAACATGTGCAGTACAGGAGGTATACTATAAATTTCTGAATGCCAAATATGTCATTTTGATACTCTTCTTCAGCTTCTGATATCTCCATCACCACGGTCCATTTCTTGTGACCATAACCGCTGCTCTGACAGCCTAGTTTCTTTAATAAGTAGTACTGAAATCAGATATCTAGACATTTCAGGTAGACTGTTCTTAGAAATACAAAATGCATTGAGGACAGTAAGTGTTTTTTAATCTCTGCTACAATCGATATTTGATTTTGAAACCACTGCTGTCTTAAAGTAAAGAGACACATACAAATGCATCACAGCACAGCAGGGAGTCAGAAATGACCTTCTGAAGTCTTTTGCTGTGGTGACAGTTTTGCCTGTGGATTGGCTCCAATTGACACATTCTCATGGTGTGTCTGACTTGAACAAGGGACTCCTTACGTGAAGCACCCATAGTGTTGAAGAAACATTTCAAATATTTGATTTCTATACTAAACCTCCCCAAGTGATATTTTAGTACCCTTGCTTTCCTCCATCTTCCACAAACACATGTGCATAAAAATGTATTTATTAAAAGGGCTATGTCCTGTGAGAAGCCAAACACCTGGAACACCAATTAAAATTAATCCAACTAGCAAGGGTCTGCAGCTGCTTATACAACTCAGCATTTAAACCAAGACAAAGACTAGTGCTGGGACAGCAGTGCATTTCCATTCCATAGCTCATCCAGCAAGCCTCTCACATACTGTGTTACTTCACTTAATCCCTGACATGAAGAGACCACCCTGATGGTGTGAAAGACGACAGTCCAACCTGCAAACTCACGATAATCAAGATTTTTAAAGACTTATTTATGTAATATCCAAACACAAGCAAGTTTCTATAACCTTGGTCTGACATAGTCCTGCAAAAGCATTAGCTGTGTGAATTTTTACTTACACAATTGCCTTACAAGGACAGCCATTTTAGAAAGCATCTCTCAGGTCAAGAAACACTGACATTTCTCTAAGTTGCACAGAGCCTGCATATTAAAGAATAAGGCCTATTCAGAATAAATGTAGAGGGCAAAAGTGTTTTCTCATGAGAAATAAATCATCTTCAGATCTATACTACATAGCTACGGACCTCCTAGAATCTCGTTTAAATAAAGCAGTGAAACTAACAAACAACAGCGAGATGTCAAGCACATGAACGATAAAATTATAGACCTTCTTCAACTCGCTGAAAACACTCAGCACTTCAGAAACTTGTAACTAATACATTCTAGTGTTGGGTATAAAGTAACTCTTTTAGCTCAGCTCGTATTTTTGTTTATACAAGTGTTTGCTAGCAGTAGATGATTGTAATAGTAATATTCTAAGTCTTTTTCCTATAGGAATTAAGAACTAACAAGAATAATACTGTTATAGTGATAAGATTTAAGATGCTAAATTTCCATTATTTTAAAACTTTTAAATATTGTTCAAAGGCAGATATGCTACAGTTATTATTTACTAGAGAAGAGAGTGCACTGCGTTTCTAATATTAATCAATACCTAGTACATTGGCAACCATTCTTTCTTTCAATGTACTTTATTTTAGGTGCAGAAGAAGAAAGCTAGAAAACAAAGAACAAACACACATTTTAAACCTAATGTATCTATTTATCTAGGAGGTACCAAGAATAAATTAATAATCTGTAGAAAGGCATGGCAACGAAATTCTATAACAGGCCAAGCAAAGAAAAGATACTTATTCATCAGTCTAGGTGTTAATTGTTTATTTGTTTATTTTTCCCTCAGAAGCCCTCTATTTTTCTTTTATAGTTGCTCCTTATAGGAGCTAGGGGTTGATGATGACTTAATATCCTTTTCAGAGAGACAGAGCTGCTGAAGCAGCCTAGTTAAGAACTACGAACTTTTCCTTGCTGTCTCCTTTGCTTCAGTAAGGAAATAGTGTCTTTTTGTTAATGTAAATGTAGGCTAGTAGTTGAATATTTCTCTTTATCACTCCTTCCTTACATGCCAGTTCAGCAACACTGCGAGGTGTGCAAGTAGGCAAAGAGGAAAAAGATATTTTATTCAGAACATTTTATTCTTTATTAAAATACAGAAAACTAGCATTAAGTAGTAAATTCGTTTGGGGACCAATATTTCCTCTCACACGTGGAAATCAATGGCTGTTTTGCCACTGGCTTCACTAAGAACTAGATTGGATGTATCATGCTTTGGGAAAGAAAGTCTGAATATATTCTCATAATAAAACACAAATCCATGAGATCACAATATTCTCAAAGATACACAAAGTGTTGCTGAGTTTCCCAGTGTGCTCCAAAAAAACTATTTGATTTTTAATTTATTTATGAATGTGCAAGGAAAAAAAGCAGCTTCATGGACATATTATTTATTTCTTGCTTCTCTGTTTGTCTCTCTTGCCAAGGGCTTCACTGTCCTTTAAAATTAGGGCATCACTTTTGCTCTAAAAAATTGAACAAGAATTCAGTAGAATAAAAGTTTGGAGAACCTGTATGTTTTAAAAATGGTTCAATGATGATTTTATAGATGGGCAATTTTTATAGACAGGAAACAACAGATTTTCTTCCTTAGGAAAGATTTTATTAGAGACCCACTGAATTTCTTTTGAATTCATAATTTTTAAAGATATGTAAGTTTAATACCAAAATTATTGAAACTAGTAGAACAAATAAGATGATGTAATTTCACCCACAGCAAATGTAACTCTGACATGTTAACACTTGTGCTAAATTTTTGCATTTTCACAAGAAGAGCTGGGGAAGAAGGAAACTGAGAACAGATGAACAGCACAGTAAGCACACAGAGGTTTTTCCTGAATGGCATTTTGTTAGGCTTTTCCTCTTTTAATGGAGGAAATCAGAAATTAAAAAGAAGCATGCACAACAATCTATTGGTGGCAGCCATTAAAGGAATTACCTTGCCCATTGAATACCATTTCACTTGGAATCAGTGCTAGTGCTATTAATTTCTACCTTTTTAATGCACACTTTAGCTAGCACATGACCCATACTGTGTAACAGCAGTTGCACCCCAGGGACTAGAGATTAACAGCATGTGCTACGAGCGGTTTATTTTACAATTGCTGTGAAATAAAAGCTGATGGAAACGAGCCACTGGTGAATTACTTTGCCAGCAAAATCAACAATATTTTTATCGTCATGGAAAAGCTCTCTTCTTCTGTCGTGATTTTTTTCCTAAGATTGGTTTCATAGAAGAACACAATAATTACGGGAAAGTTGGGGGAAGGGAAAAACAAAAAAGCAAGATGTTACATTCAATCCTGCCATTTTCATTGTTTGTTGCAGCTCATCTGAATAAATTTTACCAGCTAAATCTCTGTGTCACAGTTAATTAAAGCACAATTTGGGCATAAAAAGCAACAGTCAAATGAAATGAAAATTATTTTCTGATAAACTCCAGTCAGTCAGCTTTTCCTTCTCATTAAAGGAACATTAATGCAGCTGCTATGCCTGTATATTTTTGGCGTGCCAGGGAAGAAGAAAATTAATCCCACAGCAGGGTATCATGGAGGTTTGGTTTCATTGGTTTTTAACCCATAATGAATGAAAAAGAGTGCACGAAAAAAGTACTACTTCTCTACACAGCCTTTCTACAGACCAGTAAATTTATTTCCATTTAAAATAAAAGGCTAATATAAAACAGCCCACATCAATAACAAGCACATAGGAAGTATGTGTGCTCTGACCGTTAGAGACAACCCGCACTGAACTGCGTCAGTTTCCAGTCCCACAAAGGTATTTCCCCCTTTCCTAATGCACTTCCCCCAACAAGTAATTACATATTATCTTACAGATAGGATAAATCTCATCAGCTGTTACTCCTCTGGTGATAAAACATACTGAATTCTCCCTTTAAAACTACTTCTTCACAAAAGGAGTATCTGGGAGGGTAATGGAGAAAACTAATATTAAAGGCAGGAGCTAAAAGAACGGACAAGCATACCAGTCAGTCATATGTACATTTTGCCTAAAATGAAGTCGATTTTTCCCCCTTTACTGAGATGTTTTCCCTTTTTACACTCTTGTCTACATTTAAGTTCAAGCAAGCTACTACTTGTCTTTGATATTACTCCAAGTTTCAGAGCAAATCTGAAAACTGTATTTATTGCTTTGCTGTTAGTCTGTAACACCCAGCAGTTACTGCTGAAAGAGACAGCTGGCTGCCTTACTCAATCCTTTAGCGCCCCAGCAGACATGCATACCTTACTCAAGGCTATCAGATAATGGTATGTGGCGTGATATACACCTGCAGAATTGAGAATTCATTGTGAGCCTAATTATAACTACAGTGCAGTCAAGAGAGAAAGATCATTTAATAGTTACTAGAAGGATCCTTTGACAAGATACATTAATAGTACAGCCTTTCTCAAACTGTTCTGAGCAGTGGTAAGAAGCTGTAGCTTCACATGTTTATTTATATTTGGAAATAATATTTTATCTGTAAATTTGTATGTAATGAGCATACTTAATCTTAGATACTACTTCCTCACAGAGGACTTGTCATTTAAGTCTCCTAACCAAAATTTGCTGATACTTTTACTTGTTCAAACAGCCCTGAAACAGAATAAAAGGGAACCAGATCTGGACATTTTTTTTAGAGAACATTTTTATTTTCTGGCTAAGTGCCTTATCCTTCACTAAAGACGTTTTAAGAAACACAGCTCCAGCTTTTCTATCCGTATTACTGATCATGTGAAAGAAATTTCTTAGTATCATTCCAAACAACTAGCCCACTCTTGCCCCAAAAGCACAGTTTTTCTCAATCACTCACCCTACAAAACATATTCTAATATCACCCTGTGGAACTTTGCTGTGCTTTCGTAAAACTGATTAATTTTCTTATACAGCCATTTCACAGTAAATCCTCCCACAAAATACTATCATCATACTATAATTTGATCCAGTGATCATCTTAATTCACAGTACTATGAACAAGAGTTTAGCAGAGTACATGGCTGCCTCTGTTAACGAAGTTTCTGGTCCATAAAGAATTAAAAAAAAAAAAAAGAACACATGGAAGGTGAATGCATTCTAGGCTGTGTTCTATTAGTTTTACACAGATGACCGTGCTGGCCCCAAATGGATAAGCTCATACGTCATTTCTCACGGTTAATTACATTTGGGTTTTGTGCTTACTTTGTTTATTACTTCAATATGGCTGTACACCCACATAAGGGCAAATCTATCTAAAAGCGTTTATAGAAATCTCAGACTAGGATAGTGTAGGTTTTTCTTTTTCACCATGAGTTTACACGGCAGGATCTCAAATGCTGTGATCTGAGCTTGACATATGAGATAGGCCGTGCAGATAAAAAGTCAGATTTCAGCACCAGTGATTCCAATATGCAATAATGAGGACAGGTGTATGTGATAAACAAAGAGAAAGGTAGATCAAGGTCTGAATGATGAAACAAAAGTGATGGGTAAGCATACATTTGCATGAGTACTATGGTCCTTAATATAATAAAGGCACACAAAAGCTCAAACCATGGACCGTTAATAACACAAATAATACCTTACTCCTTTTCCAAAGAAATCAGGTGTTTAAATTGAAGGGGATGGGGGCAGTAAAATAATAAGCAAAATAAACAATAAAATGAGTGTAGTATCTGGGTGCACCACTGAGCCTTGTTAAAATACACATCACTGTGATTTTGCAGTTGCCTGTTTCTCATTATGTTCTGTTAGTATACATCCAAATGTCAGAATTTAATTTCAGAAATGCTGTAGGGACATGGATAAACACAAAAGCACTCAGGGTCATGTTAATTTTATTCTCTACAAGCACTGACAAGGTAAAGCCAAGCTCACTTGTGTTTTCTCTTAGATATTGTTTTTCCAAAGCAGTGTGGCTCTGTTTAAAAGAGACACATATATTTCTATTAAAGGCAGAGAATGTCAGCTTTTCTAAGTGGCTGAGAATTCTAGAGAATTTCTGAAAATTCAGGCAAACTGCATGTCATCATAGAAGAAACAAAACTTTTACAATGTACAATAATGGTGACGGCTGAAAGGTGTTCAGCTATCTTTCATCACAAGGAAGATGTGATGAATCAACTGCAAGATTATATTCTTTCAGTAAAGCCAAAGGCAGGGGGAAACACGTACATTTTAACACACTATCTTCAGGTAAGGAGACACCTGAAACTGGTATGATTTGCAATTCTGAAGAACACATTCAGAATCCAAGCTCAATGGCTTCTTCCAGACTTCATGAGAAGTGCTCTCAGTGCAACGAAGCAGAAATTTTAACTAAAAAAAATCAAAATGCACAGAACAGGAGAAAGAGAGTTAAATTACTCATTGTCCCTAAAAAGGGATCTCGGGAAGGGAACAGCACAGGCTACAGCTAGCACAACCAGACAAGGTATATTACAGAGGCAAAACCAGCTAGGGCATAAAAGATTACAGGTTTCACAGTTTTATTCACTGGTGACTCAATTTTATGCTCAGTTAATCAATGTCAGTATTGATAAAAGTTGTCAAATCCCAGTTTTAGAACCATGATTGTCACGAAACACTTGTAAGAGAGATACACAAGAATCTATGCTTCTTTAAACAACATACTTGACACTGACAATAACAGCTGAAATGATAACCCGTTTTCCTTTTTGTCATTCAATTCTTGACAAATTTGTACTATGTTGGTTTTGGGCTGGGATAGAGTTAATTTTCTTCATCGCAGCTGGTATGGGGCTGTGTCTTGGATTTGTGCTGAAAACCGTGTTGATAACACAGGGATGTTTTAGTTACTGCTGAGCAGTCTTACACAAAGTCAAGGAATTTTCTGCTTTTCACACCACCCCACCAGTGACCAGGCTGGAGATACACAAACAGTTGGGAGAGGACATGGCTGGGACAACTGACCGCAACTGACCAAAGGGATATTCCATACCATATGGCATCAACCTCAGTATATAAATACAAGGGCAGACGGAGAGAGGGACATTCAGAGGGATGGCATTTGTCTTCCCAGGTAGCCATTACATGCGATAGAACACTGCCTTCATGGGGACGGCTGAACACCTGCCTGACAATGGGCAGGAGTAAAGTGAATGAATCTCTCGTTTTGTTTTGCTTGTGTGTGTGGCTTTTGTTTACCAAACTGTCTTTATCTCAACACAGAATCACAGAATCACACAGAATGTTAGGGACTGGAAAAGACCTCAAGAGATCACCTAGTCCAATCCTCCTGCTGGAGCA
>VWYH01002899.1:0-37191 GCA_013399365.1 Pampusana beccarii
GCAAGATGGCCTCTCGTGCCCTGTAGCCGAGGGGAGGAAGCTTCTTGGAGTTCCAGGGTGGGTGCCAAGGGTGCTCCTAGGAGTTGCTTCTTGTCCTCCATAGCATTGAGCACAGCCCCTGGCTCTCTCAGGCTCTCTTATCCAGAGTAACATTGCAGCATGAGTCAGCTCTTCTCTTCTCTGGGTTCCATTTCCCCAGGGTTTCCTGCTGCTGCAAAACAGCCCCTGCTTGGAAGGGCTCCTGGCTTGCTGCGCCACCTGGATCTGCCACTTTTCAGCCCTCCCTGTATTCAACACAAGTGTCGGTCAGGCAAAAGAAAGCTAGTTACGCGTCACTGGCCAAGAGGCACAGCAACTTCGCAAGTTTTCAAAGGGAAAATGTCTGCTTGCCATCACTATATGCCATACTTTGGAAAATACCTCACAGTATCACACACTACTACTACCACTACTTCTTCTTTTCTTCTTTTCTTCTTCTTTTCTTCTTTTCTTCTTCTTTTCTTCTTTTCTTATTCTCCTTTTCTTGTTATTTTCTTATCTTTTTCTTCTTCTTCTTTTCTTCTTCTTTTCTTCTCCTTTTCTTCTTCTTTCTCTTATTTTCTTCTTCCTTTCTTCTTCTTTTCTTCTCTTCTCCTTTTCTTCTTTTTTTTNTCCTGTTTCCACTTGTATCATTTGTGGGTTTTGTACTTGAAAGTGTTTATGGAGCGAAAACCCCCTGGCATTTCAGGCAAATAATCTCATTGCTATTCGACTCAATGTCAGTGTATAGAATAGAATAATTCTGCTCTGTTATGCCTTGCGTTCTGCATGACAAGCCCTGACCGAGCTCCGCGGGCTCCATCCAGGAGAGCAGCTCTCTGCAGGGCAGGGCCCAGGCCCAGCCGGGGACGGGGCACAGACAAAACGGGCACACACACCTACAACATGGCTCAGGCAGGGACCCAAGGCCCCTGTGTGAGCTGAGACACGGGCCCCTGGGCCCTTGGCAGGAGATGGTGGCGGTGGGTGGGGGTCCCAGGGGAGGACAATCCCAGCTGCTGAGGCCTAGGAGCACCGCAAGGACCCTGACAGAAGTAGACTTGCACTGCTGATGTGCTCCACTGCAGACACTGATTGCTGGCCACTTTGGGTACAGCGTATATGGACCTTCTCTCTGATGGAGCACCGTTACTGTCAGGCTCTTGTATTTTAGTATGTTTTTTACACGGGAAACAGCTCAGGAATTTCTAGAAATGAGTACCAGAAGGAAAAAAATTCCACGGGATATGAACATTTATTGCTCACCTCAGAAGGATTTGCGACCATTTAGTTGAGGAGCACATCTTGCTTCAGAGTGAGGGCTTGATCTTTGAGCCTCGCTAGTGTCAGAGATGTGGAGTTTTTCCATCAGTGGAAACCCAGCTCAACTGGATGAGCACAAAAGACTTTAAAAAAACTGCACTTTACACTTCCTTCTTGCAAATTTGTGCAGATGGTCAAAGAAGTGAAGAACAAATGCAATTACCAGAAACAACTCACCTTGTTATTTTTCTTGGTGCTTCTTTCCTGCTTTTGCTTAAAAATTAGTAATTACCAAGTGTGATAAGCATTTCTGAGTGAATAGGCACAATGTGGTTTTATTATGAAAGGTTTAAATACTTTTTTTTTTTAAAATCTCCCTTTCCACACAGAAGTATCAAGTTCTTAACATCAAAATGAAGTATAAGTTGGAAAATAAACATTCCAACATTTTCTTCCTCACTCCATAGTCGTAAGGGTAACTCATGTGACTAGAGGATTCTAAACAAACCTTATAGCAAGGAACTTGCTCTATGGCATAGAGCATATGGTTTCTTCTACCTGCTAATACTGTACCAAACAGAAGCATTTAATGGACCAACTGCAGCATTGTCCCATTTAGACTTGCATATTGCCCTAGTGACAAACACAGCCATTCTTGAAGTAGGATGCAACACGCCACAATACCTTTTGATGCAACAAAGGGAACCAGTATCAGAAAAGCAGCTCCACAGTGGTCTCTATGGACTGCTGCCCACTGTCTAGAACCCCAACTGGGCTTAACTCATTAACACCCACACTCTAGGCACCTTATCTATGGATACAGATATTTACCATTTATCAGATTTTAGGAAGTCAATGAAAAATATCCGTAGTTCATTACAGGTTTAAATAATGCTGCAAAACCAGAAGCAGTGACACACCCTTATTGTAATCTACTTTGTCTCACGAATTAAAAAACCAAAATTAATCTAACAGCAGAGGTGCAGCCAAATTCTCCAAGCTTCCTTCATGTTGGATGCAGCCTAAGTCTGTCACAATCAGCTAAGGGCACCTAGCACCTACCTCCTCAAGTCAGTTCTGACACTCACAGTAGTTACAACTGCCCACAGCAAACTGCTACCCATAGACGTGGTACATTATTTTTAACTACTCTTTTGACACTTCCCCAGGCTATTTGAGTAGGCATTTTGGCAGTTCTCAGACAAAACAGAAGGATTATGGTTTCAGGCTCATTCTTTAGAGATGACTAATATTTAACACATTAGTCTGGCAGCATTTCAGCCAACAGGTCTCCTATTCTGTTGCATTGAAAAAAAAAAAATGTATCTCATAAGTTTTTCTTCACAAAACAACTGAAAAGCAAAAATAACTATAACAGAAACATATGAGGCGTGCTGAAGTCAGTTGAAGGGAAACACCAGCTCACTACTTTCAGGACAGCAGTATACTGGTTTTGGCTGGGATAGAGTTAATTTTCTTCACAGTAGCTAGTCTGGGGCTACGTTCTGGATTTGTGCTGGAAGCAGTATTGATAACAGAGGTATCTTTTAGCTATTGCTGAGCAGTGCCTTCACAGAGTCAAGGCCTTTTCTGCTCCTTGCACTGCCCCGCCAGCAAAAAGGCTTGGGGTGCACAAGAAGCTGGGAGGAGAGACAGCCAGGAGAGCTGACCCCAATTGACCGAAGGGGTATCCCATACCATGTGATATCGTGTCCAACATATAAAGCTGGAGGACATCTGGAGTTACATATACAGCATATAAAGGGGGGGACATTTGGAGTGATGCCATTTATCTTCCCAAGTAATGGTTATGCATGAGGGAGCCCGGCTTTCCTGGGGATGGCTGAACACCTGTCTGCCCTTGGGAAGCAGTGAATGAATCCCTTGTTTTGCTTTGCTTGCGTGCACAGCTTTTGCTTTACCTATTAAACAGTCTTTATCTCAACCCACAAGTTTTCTCACTTTTACTCTTCTGATTCTCTCCTCCATCCCACGGGGGGTAAGGCAGCAGCTGTGTGGTGCTTAGTTGCTGGCTGGGGTTAAACCACAACAGGCAGTCAACGTCTAAAATATAACACTCGAACTGCTGATTAGTGTCATGCCTCCACTTTTAGGGCACCCATGAGGCACAAACTCCACCATACCAGGAGATGCCCTCCTTCCCTCATGCCTGGGATACCAACAACCAACAAACTGGCATAGCACCAGCCAAGGTGGAAAAAGGACAACCTCCAGCCTTCTCATAAGAAGCGTGGGGTAAAGAATAACTCTGTGCTACCCTGATCTGCCTCCAGAGCTTCAGCATGGAAAGAAAAAAAAAAACAAAAAAACCAACACAAACCAAAAAGCATAATAGCTCTCACAGCTGCTGTGGTCTGTGGATGGGGCTTCTCCCAACCTGTCTCTAACCCCTTTTTACTCTATGCTCAAGGCACAGGAGGCAGCATTAACAACATCAGTGACTCACAGTGACTCACATAATCATTTATTGCCCACCCCCTTTCAGGGAGGAATGAGAGTGAGCTCAGTGAAGAGGAAGACAAAGTAGTGGAGAAAACCTTAAGTCCGATACCACTGCAGGTGCTACCTCACCTGTTACTGAGACAGTCAGGAAACACCTGAAAATCAGTACCCATGTCACCAGGAAGAGGAAACAAAGAGGGGGTGTATATCTGTTTTGCAGCTCTGCACTGTTAGCCCCAGGGGCCCTCGCTGGTTCTTTGTCCCACCGTACTTTTCGCAGCAGGAGCATGCCAGTGCTTTGTTCCCACCCCTCATGTGCACAGTTTTGGTTCCTGCTCCTCATCTTAGCTCCCAAAGCATTGCAAAGACCCCCTGAGCTTTTGCCTGGGTTCTGGCCACTTCCCAATTTCTCCCATTGCCCACCATGTGCTTCCTCAGCTGTCCAAGGGTGATAGCTTCTTCCCATCAGGTGGTGCAGAATCAGTTTCCCCTATCCTCCCCTTTGCTCTCTTGCCATAAATTCAGTCAAACCCAAATAGAAATGGACAAGGAGAGAAAATGTGATTGCTACCAAGCTCAATAAGCAAACAGATATGTATTTCTAAATCAACATTCTAGCATGCCTTTTCCCCACTCCCCCGTTTCCAACAAACTGGTTCTTAAAGAATCTGTAATTAACCTCCAAACGCTGCTCAAACTCACATATCCACAGGCACCTAGGCATGCCATCCATGACTGTCTCCGTAGGTGGATGTATTTCTGTCTACCTTGATGCAGCTGCATCCATCTTCCAAACAGACCTGTTAGGGCAGAGGTGGCCTCACCACCTCGCTTTATTAGCAAAGCACAGGTTTTTATTCCCAGGTCTGGCAAGCCCCTTGCCATTCCCCTGGTTCACTTACCTCCACCGGCAAACATTGAGATGGGCGGCTATCCTCTGAACGTGCTTTGAAATGAGCACCGTGCTGTCAGATTATTGTAAAGAAATGACCAAACTTTTCTTAAAATGTCAGGGATTGAGAAAAATTAAACCTGAAATTAACACCAAACCGCCTAGGAACTGGGATTTCTGAAACCATGATTTCCAGCGTGAGGCATACCAAAATGACTGAAGCTATAATCCTAATAGACTACCTGCTACAGGCTTGGGTTTTTTTTCTAGAAAAATTTCCAAAGTGGTTCCCACAGAAAGAACTGTAGTGGAATGTTATTAAACACGTATCCACCTCCTCCTCACCTCCATTTAGCCAAGTGAAAAGGAAACAATGCAGCAATGAAATATTTCCCAATATTTTGACACTTTTAACAACGTTGTGGAGACTGCTTACCTTTAGCACAGCCTGAATATTTTAGGACAATGTCACATAAACTGGAGCACAGACTCAAGTGCTATTGCTGTAGAACTACAGTTCAGCGTTACGGGTCTCAGATGCCACCGACACCACTTCTTTAATTCTTCTCTTAGTTTTGCATCATGTTATTCAACTCCCCAGGGGCTTTCACAATCTTTCACAAGTGTAAATTGTTCCAGAAATGATCTTTGTTTTACATGGCAGGAATTATGTCCACGTGTACAGGAGCGCACAGACAAGCGCAGGTACACAGCTGCTTGACAAAAACAACAAAACCAGCAACTTCCATCACACAGGAAAATCTCGGATCATGGCAAAACACCCAACCTCGCTTTGAGTAGGAGAGTGGTAGCTAAAAGCCTCGAGCAACTGTGGAAAGTGGGAGGAGAACAAAAATCCTGTAAAGAGCGGAGTTAGACACTTTTAACAAGCCATGTGTTCCCATGCTACTGGGGTTCAGACAGGACCTCAGTTTTTAACGCTGCAACAGAGTCCACTGGTAGGGGCTGTCCTTGTGCTAGCTGAAGAGCGTAATTGGATGCCGCGGTTTGGAACCTAATTACTAGGGTTTTTAGATACTGCCATCCCGACTGCTTTATGATACACGCACAGTTTCCTACACAGTCTTACCATATCAGTAAAGAAAATTGGTAATTGCCTCACGCAAGGCATGGGAGTAAAACGGGAGTGCTAAGCCTGCTAATGCTTTTACTGGCCCACTGAGTCAGCTGGCTAAATTCTGCTGCTGTTGTTTGTCTCCATAAGACAGAACAGTCTTCTGCAGAATGGGAACCGCCCCACTGAAATCCACAAACACCACTTAGCACATATTAAGTGCTCTGGGAGTGTTAAATGTTACTGAGCGCAATATTTATCAAGGGGATGGTGGTCGCAAATCAATTTTTTCGAGCAACTTAAGCTTTGGTATTTTTCCATTCTGCATGCAAGAAAAAAAGGTAGAAAAAACACACCCCAGCACACACAAAACAAATTATACCTTCTGAATATTTTCCTCAAACGGATTGTACCAGTTAGATGGCTGGTCAGATGCAGCCAGGATCTCTTTGAAAGTGAGAAGCATCTTGGCACCTGCCTGACCCTGGGCAGATCTCAAGCAGTATGTATTTCAGCATTTGACAATGAAGCCTCAACAAGAAACATTCCAGTCTGGTCAATGTGTTTAGATAAAGATAAGCTGACACTCCAGTATTAGCAGCATTGGCACCTTTCCTTCCATTCAATTTTTAGTAACAAGCTGAAGCTCCCACAAAAATATGCAAGGAGATATTTCTTTCCTGAGTCATCTGTTAAAAACATACCCACTCATTTATTTAAGTTAAAATCACAGCCAAAAATCAGCAAGAGCAACCCTGGACAGAAATACAGTTTACACATGGCTGTCTACACATCTATGGGGCTAGAAGGGCCAACACATCTGACAGTAATGGGAGAAAGTTTAGAAATTAAGGTGACCTATTAGTTTTCCCTATTCAATTCTCAACTGCTGTAGGCTCAACCCTACCTTCTGATGCAGCTCTGGTACAGCTAAAGTATTATAAGCATTCATGTAGTACCAGCAGTGTCTCTGCTGCTCTGCATTTTGCTTTGGACTATAACCATGCAGAAACCATCTACCCTCTTAGACTCTGGAACCAGAGAATCATGGCAAAGCTTGGTGTCGCAAAAAAGGAACCCAAGATTTCCAGTAAGCCCATTTCACATATTAATAGACAAAATATTTGGCTCCTGCAGATGAATATAATGAGCATAAGGCTCAGATAGGGAGTGTATTTTACTGCATTACGATTGCAACTGGATTGCCAGGGGGGTGATTCAGCACACTACGCTGATGTTAACAAGGTCTCTATGAATGGGAAGGCGCTTCCTGCACACGGTGATGCTGTTTCACAGTACTCAAAGCAAGCTGACGGATGTCAGTATTGTTAAGCTATTGTATGCTCATCAGGAGGCTACAGAAACTACGAAACAGACCAGAGACTTCTTAGCCAGCATTTTTGAAAGTCAATTCAGCTCTTAAAGCTATGAAAAGTTACAGAAAAAAAATGGAGTTAGCAAAATAATTCAATATTAGTTTCATACATAATGGAAGACTGAACATTATAGCTTGTTACAAATGAAGGCATCTCTCTCTGGCTTGCAGCTTTATTAAACAGTACAATGCATTTCCCAAAAGGTAGCAACGGTACTGCCAGCATGTTAGGCTGACTTGGAGGGAAATACCATGGAGGGCTTTGATCCTGCCAGTGTAATAAAGCATTTTCAGCTTCTTGGAGGAGAAACAGCGAGGAAAGGTGCTCTTGGGTGCAGAGGCGCTCTGAGCAGATCGATCCAGGAATTTCAGACAGAGAAGCAGGCTAAACCAAACACTTCTCTACGATGCAAATGTATCACTCACTTTGGGTGACTCTCTCAAGATGTACCCAAATCTTAAACAATTCAAGCTATATTCCCTGCAGGTGGAGGAAGCACACTGAAGTTCTCCCTGAGTGTGCCAAAAGAAAATTATTTAGAACACATTTTTATTATTATTTCAAACTCACACATGTTAAATCTCACTTTCCATTTTTGTGGAACAAACTTACCTCAGTTTATTGCTCTGGTTTCTGATAGGCTTTGTTAGAGGAAGTAGGGATAAATTAGCTCTGGATAAAACGTAGCACATTTATAGTCTCAGCTTTTACCAAGTAGTTTTTTATCAGACTAAGTTTAACCAACAATTTTGTTCACACACACAAAAAAGGCTTCTGGAATATTTAGGCTTAACTGCTTGACAACTGGCATCAGTCATAGCAAAGTTTACTAACAATATAATTATCAATTAACACTGCACAAGTAATTTAAAAAAAAAATGGAAGTTTATTCATCTTTCAATGGCTCAAATAGCAAATAAAAGGACAGGATAAGGCATCAGCCAAGACAAATTTCATGTGTCCAGTGGCTTCATAACACCTCAGTTCCCAGTATACAGGTTCCAAAGCAAAGTCACAATGTTAGTGGTTAGACTCCCTGGCTAAATAGACCCAAATGAGTACACAGTAAGATGAAGACTGGCTTATTTGCCACAGTTACATGAGTAACTTTAATTCTGCACTTGGCAGCCTACTAAATGCACATACAAAATTCCTATTGATAAATATTTAACATGACAAATATAACTTCTAAGACTTGAGTCCCTAAAATGTCTGTTAGCATTAAAGTTAAATATTTGTTACCTAGTTTGCTTGAACACATTTTAAACTGTCAGTTATAGGCTTACACATGTATAAAAAGTATAACAGTTTGTGGAATTGATCTAGCCTGTCTTAGCCCAGAAGAGTCCAAAACCCTCAAACATTCTCATCTGTTGTCAGTGAGGATGCAGCATACTAACCGTGTGCTAGTATTCTTGCTGTTCTGAAGCAATTGAGGCAGTACGTTTTGTTTGGGGATTTTGGATGCACATGGTAAATGTTTCTGTGTTGCATGTTCGATTGCTTAATATCGACATTAACTAGAAAAAGTAGCTACAATGTTCCCCATTTGAAAATACATAAAGTAGACTAAGCCGTACAAAACCTGCGATGAGCTTCAGCGTAACACACTATGTTCCCATGGCTGAGTATTAGGAACACAAAAGAAATTAACTGATGACACCAGAATTTCCCAGACAACATCTTAACTCAAAACACATTAGCGCTACTGAATCAGCTCCACTCCACCCAACTCCAGGGAGACAAAAGCCAAGGAACATCTAGACAAAAATCTACTCGCAGACGGAAGTTTCAAGGTATCGGCACGTTAAAACAACCATTCCAGGCTTAGATGTGCCACAGGCTTAGGACTTCAGTCTTATACGTATTCTGACCTCTTAGGTTTATGATACCGTATTTGCTTGCCAAGTTACAGATGAGAGACTATGCCCTGTATTATTCACAATACCAGAGTATGGCACACGGGTAAAGAACAGACATGGCTAGCAGACAGCTAGTTAGCGAATCATTCACATCACTGCGCTCCCCAGACAGGACGGTCTCGGTCTCGCACAGCTGCGCAGGGACAGCCTCCATGCAACAAAGCCGAAAATACACCCTTGATTAAGCAACCTGCTATGTTTAGGTTTTAAAATTAAGGCATATTCAAATGTTTCAATGTAAAGGTTTACATCCCTCTTCTAGGTTAATCAGGTAATGCAGAACCACATATATTTTTCCCCAACATAACTGTTCGCATATACATTATTCTTTTCTAATTTGCATAACTCAATGGCAAAACAACTGCATACTGCTTTGTTAGGTATCACGTTCACAATTGTAATTTTCAAGGCAACAAAAGACAAGATGAATTGACAATTACCAGTGATAAAAAAGTATGCTTTACAAGAACCCACAAAGTAATACTTCCCCCCTCTGTTCACCATTAAAGAAAAGACTATGAAACACTACATTCAGAAGAAATGTGAGAAGGTAGGCAATTATGAAATGGACTGAACTTTGCTTCTCTTGAAGCCACATCATTTTTTTCAGTGAATTTGACTTTCAGTGCAGCTCCAATTCATGCTTTTCGCGGTAATTACAATTTCCAACATGTTAGAGTAACTTCAGTCACTTGAGCCTTCAATGGCATGCTTATAAATTATGTTTTTTATTAGTATGGTCGGGGTAGGAGAGGAATTCAGGGTTTTGATTATAAAATGCAACATCTTTCTCTGATCCTCTTGGCTAGGCTTTTTCTTTTCTTCTTCCCATTCTTTTCTTTGCTGTCTTCCATTTTTCTGGCTCTAATTTCTCTCATTAAATCGAAAAACACCTAAAAAAGATGTAATAACGTAAATGCCAAAACAGTCATGGACATAAGGGTTAATTTCAGCTCTCACGGATAACATCCATTTTAGTTGGTTAGAATGAAGTAGGTTATGCACAAGCAGTCTAAGCAAACAAATATCAACCCAACAAATCTTTCACTGGTTTTGAAGGCCAAGTTGATATGATGCAAACTTGTTTCTTTCATGGTACCATAATGTTGCCTGTCTTCTGATATTTGCTTACGAATCCTGTCAGAATTTTCCACACAAGGATTGAAATGAGAGCCTCATCACTTTCCAGGATTTTAAAAAATGTATTATCTATATCCTACTAAGGAGACTCAAGGAAATCAAGTTTACATTTCAAGTATTTTCAGTGCTGAACTGTAATGGCTGAAAAAGTACAATATCCAATTCTAGAGGCCTATTAATGGAGAGCAGCATACAGTGAACATTCCATGGCCAGTATGTACACAAGTCTAAACACAAAGTGACTGGAGGAAAAAAATTGTTATAGGTCAGTATCTCCCTTAAACCAAATTTATCAATCATACAACTATATAAACAAGTTTTTATATCATGTAATCTCAACTGCAATATCAAAATCTCGAAGTACATATGAACTCCATGTTCATCAGGTGGTTTACTTGGAAACAAAAATTTAGAAGCTGGAGATACACCAATGACTTAACAGAGATCCCACTGTTGGTTAAGGCTTTATGATTGGACTGCTCAAGGCTACTTTACTCATTTGAAAAGCAGATCTTGACTCACAGGAGGCTACAGCAAATAATAATTTCATCTTTATTATTTTATTGTAGGAAATCAGTCGAGCAATTCTAAGATTTTTTCCTTCAGGAGATGTTATCTAGATCTGTGTCAGGGTACTTGATCCACTTATGTGAAACATAGATAGTGCAGGGGCTGGGAAGCTCCTCTGTAGACCTCAGTAGGTTTTTATTTGCAATGACACTAATCTCATATTGACTGCAGCCAAAACATAAACCTTCATTACACAGGATACGAGGTGAAAGAAAGAAAGGAAAAAAAAAAATAAAAAAAAAAAAATATATATATAATCGATGTAACTAAGCATTGCCATCAAGAACTAAGATTGCCTTCAGATTTCTCAATGGGAATTAAGTTACTTGCTGGTACTTAAATCTGTGCAAAAGATATGATGCAACTGTTAACTTGCTTAAGCACTGATCCTGTACTAGCAGTACTTAGCTGCCTGGCATACTTAACCTTCTAAAAAGATGCTTGGTGGCTCACCTTTACCAAAGTGAGTGGAAGCTTTCCCCAACCGAGCAACCCACTATTCTGGAATGCAGAGAAGCCAGATTCCTTATAGAACAGTAACTTAAGTGCACATAACAAGCCCCGCAACTTCAGATGCTCCAAGTAACTAAGAATAACTGGTATTTACTAGTGCCAAAGCAGCCTCATTTGTAGCCTGCCAAACCTTAATTCTATATGAAACATGCTAATCTGGATCCATAATGTCACCAGCTCCAAAAATGACTCAGCTCTGTAGTAGCCTACTGCATGTCCAAAAGCTATTGACTACAGAGCTATTAAAAATATATGTACATACACTTTTTTTTTCCAGCTGCTAAAGGACGGTGAAGTAGATTTTGAAGAGACGGGAATTTCTACGTGACTGTAATAGATGGATATTAACTGCAATCATGCACCAAAACTAAAAGATGTACTATTAATAGTCTTTATAGCAACACCACCAAAAACCCCAAACAACCCAAAAAAAACCCACACACAACAAAAAAATCCCCACAAGCTATATGCAGCGAGACAGAGTCCTGCTGCATTTAATTGGCTTAATTTTCTCTACAGAATAGCATAAGGTTCTTACTTGAACAATCAATTTCTTCAGGAAGACAACAGTCAAGTTTAAGTTACTGCAAAACAGAACTTGCATTACAGCTGCCATGCTGCAATTGACAGCTCATATGTAAGGATTTTTACATTACAGAGTTTTTCAATATATGATCAAGTCTGCCAATAGCTCTGAAAGGAAAGGTTGGCACACTGAACTAAACTACTTATTTCTTTTGCCACACATCTGTTACTCTTGTGCTCTACAAGGCTATTATCCTGACTTCTGTATTCCAAGAAATCCTGTCTTTTAGAGTTATAGATTAAATAATCACAACTAACCTATCGTTTATATTATTCGAGATAAAGATTCTGTCTTTTATCTCGTGACTTTCTGAACCAGGTTTTATCCCTGAAAACTCACGAGGCACTTCTAGGCTGTTCAAAGTTGAACAGCGTTCAACCATTCTTCATTGAAGCAACATACCACCAGGCATCTGGTTAGATGAAGGTAGAGAGGGCTCCAATCCCTCCCTTCCCTACTTTCATAAGCTGTTTCATTCTGGCTGAGGATCAGATAGCATTCCTCACTGTTCAGAAGCAGATTGGCTTCTAGTTATAGAAAATGCAGTAAGAAGTCTAGGCCAAAATCGCTGCCTCAAGAAATTTTTAATGAAGTAAGGTCTTGTATAATGACTCCTTGCAGTTTAGCATGGGATAAACTTGTTACACCTAACCTTTTCACTGTTCTACATGAAGTCATTGAGTCACGCACTCATCACAAGCTAAGAGAGAAAAGTATTTGAATCAAATTTCACAAAAAACCTGCTAAAATGATGAACATATAGAGTGTGACCTATAGAAAAGAGGTACAAAGTAAAAAGTGATGGAGAGATTCTTTGTATAAAGATGCCAGTTATTACCTTGTCAACATTAGCTCGTGTTTTTGCAGAAGTTTCCACATAGTTAACATTCCACTGATCTGCTCTGTTTTTTGCTTCCTCTACTGAAACTTGCCTTTTATCTTCCAAATCTGATTTGTTACCAACTAGCAAAAAAGGAACATTCTCATCTTCTTTCACTCTTAAGATCTGTTCCCTGGAGGGAAAAAAAAAAAAAAAAATTAAACTTTGCAAGGAGTACTATTATTAGCACACAAAAAATAAGAACTTGGATTAAATACTCTTCCACCTTACAGTGAAAACCCACTTATTCCTTTTATGAAGTTTACATAAGATTACAATCTTAAACCTGATACTGACGTTATACAGAATGAAGCAAAGACAGAAAACTAGTCCTCCAGGAAAGAAGGAGGTACATCAGTAGGAAACTAAAAGAGTACAACAGGATTATTTTAGATGAGAATTTATATTAATAAGTCCTCCCTTTTACTACAGGTGTTACTTGATGAAAGCATTTACCATTGTTTTTATATTACTGTTTGTGACTGCAATCTTTAAGCTGTTCAAATTTCAGTTTTGCTCTTGATTTTTTCCTGATAAAATGCCTGTGACATTTTTAAAGCTAATAAAATGGTCTACAGCATAGCAAGAGAAAATCTCTTCCGTTCAGGAATCTTTTGCAAGTCAATTATATTCAGTATCTGCAGAGATTCAGTTAAGCACCAGCGTACAGATACAAATAGTACATGCATCAGATTTCCAATGGCAGACCCTCCTGCTGTTTGAACTGCTAGGATGAAGGTTTTAAAGTTGTAAATAAAACTTAGTACAACAAATGGTTTGGTACATAAGTCTTCAACACTGAAAAAAATAATCAAAGTTTTCTTCTAATTGAAAATGCACTAAAAGTACTCAAAAGAATGTGTTGGTTTTGGGGTTTTTTTTGTTTGTTTTCCAGAAAAGGGATATTCTCTGTTTTGTTTTAGAAAGCAGTATACAGTCAGTAGTGAAATGTAGCCCTTCATAGTGGAGCCATTTCTGAAAGACTGAAAAAAAGCACAGAGAAATAAATTCCTTTTGCTGGCTGAAGTGAAACCTGTTGCCAGATTTAAAGCTGAATGGAGAGAAGCTGAAAAGAGTTAATTTAATTGGTATTCTAAAGGGCCTTGATTTGGTGTCCGGCAGGATCCTCCCGCTGTTTTAACAAGCTCAGAAAAGCATGCAGTCTTGTGGAGGAAGTCTACTCACAGGGCTGAGAAACTGCAGATAGCCCCAAATAGTCTTTAAAAACCAGCAAATACGTATTTGAGGCAGGTTGTAAGACCACATTCATCTCTGAGGTGTAATTCAAACAACATTCCTCCTCTCCCTCACATATATCAATGTAAATATTTTAACAGGGTCTGCAGCTACCCAACAGTAGTTCAAATAGTCAGTGGATTAGGAAGGGTGAGCAGAAGAAAACCCAGTGTGTCACTGCATTCATCTGTGCAAATAAGACTTCTGCTAAAAACTAGGAGCTTTCAACACTAATTGTTCAGGCGATGCCAAACTATTTCACCACGTAAAGAGTTAATCTAGCAGCAATCCAGATGGCTGTTCTCCTTTGAGCCCTCTCTGAAGACTGATATCTCCTAAACAAGAAATATCTTACTAATGATAAGCCATCTTGAAATCTAGAATTTAAAAAAAAAATCATTAGAGCCAGAGTAATTGTACTCAAAGCAAGACCACAATTTATCAAGCTGCCTTTCAAATATTTAAAAGTTTAGCCACTGCAGGTCTGCTTTCTATTGAAAAAATGTGTGTATATATATGTATATACACACACATACTCGGAGCAATGCTATTTCAGAGCACACCATGAACCCCATCAAAAACACTGAATAGCAGCAAACAGCTCTCCTGTTGGGAGTTCTGCAGTTCCAGCAGAGCAAAATTCCATTGAAACAATCAACCATCCAAATTCTTCTCATCACCTTCTTTCATACCTGTCTCTGAAGTAGTACTCCCTCAGGCTGCTCAACAATGCCAAAGGTACTTTAACTGTACCTTCAAGAGATACAGGTTAGTTGTACACAGAGCAGAAAAAATGTAATTTTTCTGAGTTACATTTTAGCGTTTAGGCTTCTACATTTTCAAAGAAAATTTGAATGGCACTTTCAGATGAGGATTCAGGAGAGTTTTAGTATCCTCACTGAAGAGATTCTTCCATTTTGCTGTTTCAGCATGTGTATTGTCAACACTCACCTCTGCTGGAAAATCAGGACTTCCTCTAGAACCATATATGATCATGTATTTTGAAGCATTAACAGGATGTTAAACAGATTTGAATAGGTCATTTTGCACTCTAGAGGAGCCCAACTATACTAAACAGTCCTCCAGGACTGACAATACCTAGCATAAGCCTGCAAACCAATCAAGGCCTGCCCCCCCCCCTCAAAATATACACATACAGAGACAGAAATAAATAGAAAAGCACACCAGAAGAGGAAAAGCTCACTTTCTCCCCGCTCCATACCTCTTCCTCCTCCCTCAGAGATACTAAACGTATTCTGATTCTTAGTGCTAACAGAACTGTGACAGCAACTTTAAGCAGCCTTATTTCAGTGGGATGCAGACAATTTCTTTTAATACTTGTTTCCTTTTATCTTAAAGGTTATTTCCTCTCCTATTTTGCTACACTTTCAACTCATTAAAAAAACAAACACACACACACACACACACACACCTTTCTGGTCTCTTTTGTCCTTTTTTTTTTTTTCTTCCTAAATACAGTGATGAGTGATTTGAATAGGCTTTATCTCTCAACCAAAACCAAACACCTGTAATACACTGCTGCCTGTTTAATAGTTTCTTACCATTATACAGATTATAATAGGCTGCATGCCTGAAAAGTATCTTAAAAAACTCTACCCTGTTAAATCTTTATTACACTAGAAAGATCCAGTGTCAATTTTTTTTTTACCACAGTGCTCCCTATTAAGTAAAATACTGACTTGGATGGGAAGGGTGAATAATATGCAGAACCCTATTGCAAACTTTTGTCTCGTAAATTCAAAAATTTACATCACTATCTTTTACAGAGAAAATTCCATCCAAGAAAAACTGAAGCAACAGACTTACAGCAGGCCTTCACACAAAATGCATAGTTACTACAGAATACACAAAGATAATTCTCAATTCTGTTGCTCAGAAAATAATTTTTAAGAGGTAGAAATATTTGTGTTGTTGATACTACACATTTCACTCTCCGAGAATATAACACACATACTTCACATCATCTAAGACTTTGTGGACAGACATCACCAGACATGGTTCTTCTGCACAGTTTTCAACTCTAATTTGGTCACATCATCTTTATAACTACGAAGTATTCTAGCATAAAACAGCTGTACATGCTACAGCTGCCCTTTTGCTCCAGGTGGTGCTTCACAGGTTAAGAAGAACACAACATAATCCTCTATATTAAGCAAGTACTAAAAAAGACAACTCTGGAGAGCATGCAGTATTGTACATATGATACACGCAACCATACAATCTATATGCAATTTTTCTCAGATCCATTACTTTGGATAGCAGTAGGCCTTCTCACAAATATTGCTTCTTAGCACAAGTGCCAAGCAACACTGACTTACGAAGGGCAGAAGCCTTCTGAACATTGCTATGTATCTGCTCAGTGGCAATAGCCTTTTTGGTATTCAGAAACACAGCAGCAAAGATATCTGAAGTTGTACAGATAGCAAAGGCATGGCTAGGCAAATGTTCAAAACATTATCTGGCTACAGTAAGAGCTGTCACCTAACCTGGACTATCATAAGGATATTACAAAACAAAACAAATCACTTGTCATTATCTCACTGTAATTAGAATAATTATCTTGCCTTATAATTTACCTGAAGTCCGCAGTTGCTGCAAAGGATTCCAGCTCTGTAATAGAGAAGACACAAAGAAAGCCTTCTCCACTTCGGAAGTAGTTGTCTCTAATTGCAGCATAGTCCTCCTGCCCTGCTGTGTCCAATATATCAATTTGGACTTCTTCCCCATCCAGAACCACCTTTTTCCTGTAGCTGTCGGCTTTGGTGGGCTCATAATCTTCAACAAACTAGGAAAAAATAAAAAAACCTTCATGGTATAAAATCACGGCTGTACGAGGTAAATACTTCTATTTGCACATAAGGATATAACAAACACCTTATATGGTTACAGTAACTAATAAGTAGACATATATATTTAGGGTATGCGACAAACCCAAATGATTCCTAGTTAAAGCAGGACCTCTATCAGATCAAACAGTTCATAGGTTTGTGCTTTCTTCAGCCATTACAATAAAATTTTAAAGGTAATGGCAAAATATCAACATCTGTGCACTACCCTAAGCCTCTGCTGCTGGTCAAGCACAACATCTGGCTTGGTTCCATTATGCTATCAGGCAGTCCTGACTTTGAATACGTTTAGTATCAATTTTTAAAGGACACTGAAGCCATAACTTCTGCCTTTTAATCAAAAAGAATGACTTTCACTGGCAAAAAGTTGGGAAACAAGAAGTAGATTTTATTTCCTCTCTTCAACAGCAGCACCAAAAAAACATGGAAAAAAACGGTTATCATTTCAGGCATCATGCAACTCACCTAAGTGAAGAAGCTTTGAGCTAATAAACCTAAATAAGTTCTAGCAAACAATGACAAAATGTACTGATAACATGACAGAGCATCTAACTGCTTAGAAGTCTGAAAAATGCCCAATTATACCTTCATAGGTATCTCTAGAGGGCAAATCACTAATTCAAAAAATAACGCCAGTCAATTTAATTGCCAACTTTCGTACCACATCATATACATTTAGATCCTTTCAGAAAACAACTGTATCAATAAATGCTTAATAACACCATGTAGCCCACATCTCCTGAGACGATTTCTGGTTCAGATTCTTACCTCATCATACATAAACTGTAGTGTTAAAGCAGATTTTCCTACACCACCGCTTCCAACCATGATGACTTTGTGTAAAGCCAATGAATTCTGTCCTTTAGGCTTATTTGCCGCCATCTTTGGATTGCAGAAAATTCACAGGTATAAAATGAAAAAAATCTAGAAGAAAAATATTGGTTCATTAGTCTTCTTTTCTTCCTCCCACATGCGCTGTTTAAACTGAATTTGTTTTAAAACCCTGCATGTCTAGGGACTTAATTTCAGTTCTGCTGACTTCAGTGAAAGCTACCTGCTTTATCACTGAGAATCCCACAAATTGTACTCTTATCTTTTTTTCGTAGCATGAGCAAAGAAAGCATTCACCACTTACAAAGGGCACAAGTGGGTTTGCAGCATACAACATCAATTAGGGGAAAAGATTTACACTTTGGCATGTAGTGTTTTCTTTTAGAGACACAGTATTTGTCAATAATTCTTGTTAGTTTACTAAGCAAGAATTGAAAAAGGAGGCTACGGTGAGTCAACGCCATACAGGAAAACATGAGATATAACAGCTGCAGGGGAAATTAAACAGACAGTTGAGGGAATTTCCAGCTTAAATAGCAAGCACCAAGACACAGCAGCAAGGATTAGCTAGTGTATTTTTTCAGAGAAAAGCAAGCGTGTCACTTAAAACCTAAAAATAGCCAGTAAATCAATCTGGAACTGAAAGAATAACCTAGTTTATGCACGGTAGAAAGATTCAACCTGCCTTCCTAGGCTACAAGTGCAGTTATTCCATATATTTGGAAAAGTTGCCTCAGTCCCTCAAACACAAATCTCTGGACCTCACTAATTCCAAAGGGCTCTATGACAGTTAATTCACATACAGTACAATGTGCATGTGCACGCGTACAAAAAGCAACAATCTCAAAGCTTTTTTTAAAAATTCATGTTAGAGTTTTAGCACATCTCCAACTACTATCTTCCTACAGCTCCATTTCATTCCCTCCCTATCCCAAGAGCAATATAAGGGTATATGTGTTATATGAAGACAAGATTTTGTCTGCTTGCACAGTTCTTAAGACATGAGAAATTCACTGCGCAGTGACAAAATGTACCCTCCTCCAGAGATTTAAGCTCAAAACAGGCTCTGATGGCCAAAAAACACAATGATGCATTACAGGAGATATAAACACAAGAGACATCTATCACAGATTTTGTTAATTAGAAAACTCAAAAAGAGCACATTCACATGGCAGCAGAGTTTATTTATACACAAAACTATCAGATAACAATACAGTGTAGGAAAAAGACACCAATGCATCGCTACCTTTACCCATCACGCTAATTTGACAATTTCATAGTAAAATTACATCCTCCTGCATAACGAATCAACCTTGTGTACAGCTTAATCAGAATATGAAGCCTAACAACTTTTTTAAAACTTACATCAATAAAAAGGCATATTGGCTTTGGCTGGGACAGAGTTAGTTTCTTCAGAGTAGTTAACGTAGTGCCGTGTTTTGGATTCACGATGAAAACAGTGATGATAACAGCCAGATGTTTTAGATGTTTTGCTGAGCAGTGCTAAAACATCATCAAGGCTGCTCCTGGTTCTCACGCTGCCCTGCCAGCAAGTACACTGGGGTGGGCCAGCTGACCAGTGGGATACCCCAGCCCACAGCTCAGCAATAACAGCCCCAGGGAAGTTTGCTGGGGCTGTCCTGGCTCAGAGGACTGGCTGTGGACTTTTTCCTTTCCGAATATCTTGCCCATCCTGCTGGCAGGGGGGAAGCAAGCAAGCAGCTCTGTGGTGCTTAGCTGCCTACCAAGTTTAGCCCACAACCCATATGAAAAACTCTCCAGATCACATTAGTAACAGCGTCCATTCTGTTGTCAAAGAATTCTGAATATGCAATTGAAAATTAAGTCACTTCAGTTGTATTTCACAGAAAGGTTATCTAAGTGAAATGAGCATGAGTAATTATAGAGATGTAGCAAAGAAATACAACTAACATTATGTTACAAGTTCTTTTAAAACAGAGATGGCTGGGAACAAAAAAAAAAAAACAAACCATTTCAGTTTTGGCCATCATTGCTTAAAAAGAACGACTGCTTTCTCTTTACTCAAGAGGGAGTACGAGAACATGAAAATAGCTCCAAGCCATGTGTACATCTTCAACCTTCTTCACTGCATTTTCAACTACTCCACATTGGTTTGCCTTTGCACTTTTCTCTTAAAAGGAAACACATATACTGAAAGTCATGCTTATTTGTTTTATTACGTATTTCAGACAAGTAATATAAATAAAATTCCTCTGAATTCCAGTCATCAACTGAGAACAGCTCAGTTTGCCAAGTTTAGATTACAATACATACTCTCAGGAGCACATAAACTGAAGTGCTAGTATATCTGATTATAGCCTATACTAAACCTTACTAAGCAACAAAACAGACTATTCTTCTACAATAAGTTCAAAACTGGAAGAAGTCCAAATTAATTCAGGACTGCTGACAGGTAAGCTTGTGCAAAATCAATACTACAATCTGCGAAAAATTTCAAATACACAATAGCAATGTTTCACTGTAATATGAGTTATAAATTAACCTGCAGTCTTTAAGTGGATTGAGAAATGTGAAAATTACATTTTACTAGAGGTTGCAATTTAACAAGTAGTGTCTCACTGTGACAAAGAGAAGCTGCCACTTTTTGTACTTTGTGCAACAGCTGACACATACTTGAAAAGTCAAAGCAACTATGTCCAACCAATAAGATCCTTACAAATAATCAGGTCAGTGACAATGCTCCTTTTTACTGAAAATTCTTTAACCAGAAGGATTTTAGGGCGGCCAATCATTTTCAGAAGCCTTGATAACATCTTTTCAAAGAGACTAAGTCAAAGAAAGAAACTTGGAATTAAAAAAACCTGACCCAACCAGTCAAAGCAGTATACTGAGTCATCAATAACTGTCAGTGAACAGCATTTCTAGTAAGATCATGAAGATTAAACTTCACACTACCACAGACCTCAAATCCTAAAGACAAACTTATCATAAATACTCGGTCACATTTTGTAGGGGGAAGAAGCTCAGGGAGGTCAGTTTGCTCTCAAATTCTTCACAATGCAATAAAGATACAATTCTGGCAAAATGCAGGCCTGCTGAAAGGCAGACAATGTGAAAAGAAATACGTTACAAACAAAGCAAGTACAGTCTGATACTGTGCAAATGACACTCAATACAGAGAGGCTGCTCCAGAGCAAGTATTCTGCCAGAGATGGGAAAGACCTTGAAAGTGGTAAGTTTTAAGCTACTGCCATTTAACTCCAACTATTTCAGACTGGTTTCAAAAACAGAGGAACATAGATTCTAATTTTACCTGTAAAGCACCTGACATGAAGTTTCATGCAGAATAAGTTTTTCTACCCTTAATTTACGTAGCCTGACTTACTTTCATAAGAAGTATTAATCTGGGTCATATCTAGTTTCTGAATTGTCCTAATTTATAACTATGATAAAAATTACGGACTGCAGCAAGAACTCTGTTGTATGAAGCTCAAAAAAAGCATACTTTCATATGCGTACTGTGATTATTAGTATTTTTTTAATCTTCACAGTGCAAAGATGTTTTGGGGTCAGAAGACAGATACAGGCTTGTCCTTTAGTAGAATCCTTCATCATCCTACAGCAGAGATAGGTTCACACAGAGCCAAGCAGGGTGTTGTCAATAGCTGTATTATCCATTTATACAGGTCAGCTTCTTACCACACCCACTGGTAATCCCCATTGCAGCAATACAGCTGATGACATATATGAAAGTTTATTTTTAAACAGTTCTTCTTGTAGTCCAACAGGTTGGAAGAGCAGTGAAAGCTTAAATGGCTCAACAATGTACTGCCATACCTTCAACTCAAAAGGCTGACAGCATTGTCTAACCACCATGCTATGGATCACTCCTCACCTCTGCTGCAGATAAACTCCTAGGAAACTGCCCTTTTCCAACATGCTTGAGCAGATAAGGGCACAAACAAATGAATCTCAGTGGCTGCTCCACCAAAGTAAGCAGTTCTCAAAGCTCCTACAGCTGCTCATTCCCTGCTTGCAGATAATGACCCCCACAATTCTGTGCTCCATTTAATGGCAGGCTTCCAGTTGGAGCCAGGATTATTTTCATAGAGCCAGGTTAGGGAGCAATTAGATTAAGTCAGAAGAACTACAGGAGCAGTAATCATAATTCTTGTTAGTATCAGCAATGACATCTTGTCCAACAGCCTAGATATCAGGTCAAGGGAAAGAAGAGTAGGTAGTTAAATAACTTTTAAGATCCTAGGTGATTAGGATTATGTAGCGACAGGAGCTTGTACCTGGAGTTGTAAAACAGTTGCTTGAGTGTCTGGCTTTTACATGTATGAACACTAACTTCTCCAGAGTTTCACAGCCTACATAGCAGGTCCTCTGTGCAAGAAATATAACATTATCTCTAGTCCCCGATGGATTTAAACACAACATTCAGCTCCACCCAGCAGAGGAGCAAGCTGGAGAGTGTTCCTGTAACAGGACCTGGATGCAATAAGCATCATGGTAACTTTTCTGTAAAGTTGTGGAGCACAGAGTGGTTATCCAGATCTGCAAGAGTAAGAAAGATGATCAGGTGCCAGCACAAAAAAAGGGTTTTCATCTCCACGGACAATATTTTCAGGAAAGATATCTTTGCACATACATGGCAGAGAGGAAGAAAAAAAAAAAAAAACCAAGAATCCTTGATCTCTCTACATTAGTCTTTATTTTCTCCTGCCATCTCCTCCTTCAGCCCAATAAACTGAGACCTAAAAATATGCTTATGGGTGAAAACCACCTTATGGTTTTTATCCCCTCACTCATCTTGCTCTGATCAAATTCAGAAGACTCCTCTTAAGTTGTCCTATTTCTCAGATGGCTTTTTCTTACAGAATAACTTACTCCAAAACAGTTAATCAAAGCACGTGTCCTTACCTATCTGTTCCATTTGCCCTCTACATCCCTCTCCTCAACAATTCATACAGTAAAAGGGAGCAAAAAAGTGGTCAGAGTAGCAAAAGACATCCAGTTCAGATTGCTTCCTCTACTTCACAGGGAGCATCGGTACAGATTCTCCCTCTTTAGCCAGCAGCACATATTCAGGAAACTTATGGGAACAATAATATCCAAGACACCTAAACCTCTGTCAAAACATACCCCCAAAATGGCCAACAGGCCAAAAATTAAGGAAGAGCAAAACACGTGATCAGACTCATTTTCTTAGAGAATGTGACTAAAACGAGGTCAAGATGCTACCCTGTCCATTTTGATCCTCTGGAGTCTCATAAATGCAATGTCAATGCGAGCAGACCAGGGAAGGAGAAGCATTACACTGAAGACACATCATCACAGGCACAAATTCAGCTGGCATCCTCTGCAGTGCTATACACAAAGCTGAATGCAGGCTTTGTGAAAATGCAGTTGTCCTTAACAGGAGGACTTTGATTTGCTGCAGGCATTTGTTTGAAGGGGACTAGTTAAACATAGCTTTGTGTTTAAAGATAGTTGGTACAGTTAGTATAACAGATTCTAGTTAATAAGCAGAGATAGTGTTGCCTTTCTTCAACTACAAAACAACTTCTCATAGTTATTTTTATAGTCTTCGTAAAACTATGACATCAAAACTGAATTCCAGTTCTTTTGTTTCCTTTCCTTTAAGAGAAGATTACATAAAGATTTGCAAGACTGTCATATTAACCTCATTACCCACTCACTTTTATGATGAGTAACTTTCTTCCCTGAAGATGGTTTTATATAATAAGCATCAATTACAACTGTTAGCTCATACATCACAGCACCTGCTTTTACTCTCTTTTTTAACTGAGTTAGAATTTGATACATTTGAAAGAACAGGAATAACTTAACTGAAATATGTGAGCTACTTGCACAATATTAAGAAGCACAGTTAGCATGCTTTGACCAGAATACTTGCAAAAAGGCAAAAATATTGTATCAGTCACCTACTAAACAATTAAAGAAAATCTAGTAATGGAGACTCACATTCGTCTAAACAAATAACTCAATTTTTTAAATTAGAGAAACTAATACCTGCACTACTCTGTATTTTACACTCAGTATAGTCAGCTCCAGGAATATTAGCTACAGCTTTTTATCTTATTCTGAAGTGAAAATTTACAGTAATTATGTCCGTAACCCCATCTTCTAAAGTGAGATAGAATATTCGCCAAAGTTTTTAATTCCCACAAAGCGATTCCCAACTCTGTTGTCTTGCAGGACCTTTCTGAAGAAAGCACAGGACCAAGAATTTTTAAAGTGTCAACGTTTTTTCATGTCCACAGGAACCATCAAGCAATACAATCTTATCTGTTACTAAAATATCACAATTTTATCCAGCTACTTCATTGTTTATGAAGGCCAGTAGTTTCAGATTGGTTAACAGAGCAAAATTATGCTCTAGGAATGTACTGTTTGAAAATGATCAGCACAGACTAGCATACTAGATGCAAAATATCTGGAAGACACCTCAGGAGTGACTCAAATATTCCTGCAATAAAAATGTTCCTGGAAATGGAGGCAGGCAACTCCAGGCAAACAGAACCAAACCCTCCCAACAGCTGCTTCCAATTACAACATCCAAACTAGATCAGCAGAAACACCCTATGACCCAGAAATAGATGGGATACATGGCGACATAGAATGGGATACATGATGTCAGCTGTTTTAAGAACTGGAGAGTAAGGAAGCTTTTTAGGTTAGATCAGCATTACTGTAGTAACTGTCATTCCATGTCTTGACTTTGGTGTTTTTATTGCAGTTTAAACATAAAACACCTGTCACGCTCTGCACAAAGTAACACCAGTATTTTATTAAGGTAGAGTATTTCAAATATTAAATAATAACTATAAATTCTAAGTAGTTGCCTAAAGAAAGAGGAAACTGAACGCAAATATTCAAACCTATCTTAGAAACGACTAGTCTCATCCGACAACAAAACAGGCCACCTGAAGCTCAACCTCAGAACAAGTCAGAAACGCTTTCACAATAAGTCCTTTCCTCTCTCCTGAAAATAATTCTTTGACCTAAACCTGTTTAACTGAGAATTTGGATTCACAGCTTCCCATGACTTTACCAAGCAGTTAAACCACATTCAAGGTTTAGTAAGAACCCTTAGTTGCAAAGCTTTCTAGTGTACACCATAAAAGGTGCTTGTCTCTCTCACACCCACAAAACAAATTTAACAAAGGTGACTACACATCTACTAAAAAAACCCCCAAGGGTAGAAAACTGTCTCTAATTCCTATCTCTCAGCAGAAGCAAACCCCCTCAGGCAAAAGACCGACATTTTCCCAGCCTCTTGGGACCAGTACATCAAGCTGTTACAATATTCAGGCACTGAACCTGGAAGAGTCAACCACTGAACTCTTCACCAAGTAACTGAGGCCCTATCATCCTATAAATTACATCATGTTGCTATAAAGAACAGTGGTGCCCACAGCTCTGTGCTCTTAAGACATCATTGCAAGCACTGAGATCCCTCCGACAAGAGGTCACTAAAGCACTAGCAAACAGTAAACAAGTTTACAGCCCTTTGGCAATCTCCCCAAAGGTCCACAGGGCCTTAGTGCCAGCTTCTGGGCACAGTCATGAACAAGGTGGCAGCCTCTGAAGTGAGAATCCATATGTGTATTCCACATGTTTTAAGTCATCATTTCAGCACTTCGTTAGCAAAAAGCCTTTTTGGCATCCTGCAGGAAGACTTCCAAGGAGGCACTGCCATAAAGAAATTTATTGAAATCCATATGGAACAGCACAAGAAAACCCTGACAAACTTAGCAGCAGAAACAGTCTAGAACAAAACCAAGGTCTTCAGATTTTAAACCTTGCACTGTACTGAAAAGAAAATGAAGCATGTATATTATTGCCCACATAAAGAGCTGACAAAACACACAACACTCGAGCCCAACCATGTGTGTCTGCAACGCTGATAAAAACTGAACCTCTCAGAGGCTGACTGATACTCCCATACCTTCCTTCTGATAGCACTTGTTTGCAACAATTAGGCAGCAAAGCAGTTCAGAAGCTGCTCTAGACAAAAACTAAACTATACTGGTTTTCAGACAGATTAGCTACCTAAACAAGCTTGCTGGCACAAAAGATAGATCATAAAAACACATAGCTGAGCATGGGAAAAGCTGAACTGCAGCACCTTTAGCCTGTAAACACTGTGAAAAAACAATGCCAGTGTTGTAAGGTTCTTCAACTGCAATTTAGCACCTGTTGAAGATTCCTCACTTTTTATAAGTCATGTGATGGCTTTATGGAACATCTGGAAGAATTCTAGGTACTTGCAATGGTTTACCTGGACTGATCCAGAGGATCAGTGGGAAAAAAAACAAACTCAAGCACAACACCTATATTAACACCAGCAACAAGCTTGTTTTCACAGTTCAGTTGACTGAAGTTACACTGTGAAGTAATTTTGGTAATATACACATTTACATCAGAGTCTAGAATATTTTTTGTTTCCTCAAGTCCACTATGTGGCTGGTATCCTATCCCTATTCTAATCACTGAGGGAACTTAGCTTCCTGAGGGTGACACTGTTGAAGCAACGCTTCAACACAAAGTGTAAGGGTCATATCTTCTCTTAGATCAAATTTCTATACATGAAGGTCTAGAATAGTAACAGAAGGCATTCATTTTGTATTGATTTAACATTATATACCACGAGGAGAGATTTAACAGTAACAGCAGTCATGATAGAAGAATGAACACTCACATGCCACTAGCCTGTCAAAGCTATCTATGCTAGAGACCTGCATGGATTCAGAGGCAAGACAGACAAACAGGTACTACAGCCAATTTTCTAGCATGAGCAAAACTAAGGATGACCGAAAGGCTGAAACACAAGAGGGAGACATCGGCAGTGAGGCTCCAATACCAAATACCTATTATAAGTCTCCTGACGAAAGTCAGGTCACATTCATGGGAGATGCTATGTAAAGCAGCTGCTGCTTTTGAATTTTATTCAGCATTTGATTTGACACTTCTTCCCCTCTTTCATAAAAGGTAATGGGCAAGACATAGCCTACAAGAATGAATTTTAGTAATACAGGATCAACAACTCAGGGTCTTAAGTTAGTGCTATTCACCTAAGGACCAAGGAAGGAACGTCAGGCATGTTTAAGGTAGAGTCACCCAAGACACACTAGCTACAGCCATCTTCCCTCTGTGTTTGAACTGCAAGAAAGCACATTCAGAAGCTAACTTTTGACCGATAAGTCAGGCATCACTCACACTTGCACAGAGCTGCTGCTTCCAGCTATTCTGGAAAGCAACAAAAATGGAGTTCCCTCGAAGGCACTATGCCAGAGCTTGCAGCATGGGCCTCAGCAGTTCACTTCCAAAAGCAGTTCAAGGGCTCTGCCTGCAAGAAGTTGCTCACAACATATTCAGTGTCATAAGCCCATCTTGCTTTTGTCAACAATAGTTCAAAAGGAATCTCTAACAACATCACTGTGTCCTTTTTGCCCCGTACACTTACACTTCAACATTCACTAAAGAAATCTAAGGAAGATTTAATGTAAGCATTCTGACTTGGCTTGATGAAGTAAATTCTTTAAAAAAAGTCTGAAGAAGGCTTCCAAAAGACATATTTGAAAAAATTAGGTTTGTCAGAACAAGTCCATAAATCAGGTTTTCCTCTAGCAGAGTATCTCCTTAATTGTTAACAAATTTATACTCTTCCTTTACTTAGAAGTTCAGAATGTCAGATGTGTATTTTCTAGAAAAAGCAAATATCCATATGGTTATTTTTACAGCCAGAAAGGATGACTTAAGATCCACACATCAAAACTCCACCCGAATAGTTTCACTGCTCCATAGGCAAGAAAGTTAACTTGTGACAGAGAAACCTAGAAACAAATGGCATCTGCAAAGTGAGAACATGCTTCCACTATGCTCATGGCAGGCTGCACTCAGCACTCTTAGGGAATCTAGAGAAGGGATGCTATCCACACTCATTCTATAGGTCAGGGTTCTAGCTGGTAGAAGCAGCCTTGTTGTGTTGCAGGCATCTCACTTCACAGCGAGACAAGTTCTGATGCTGATATAGCTCACGGAGTTTATGCTGCTCAAAACAACTTCTTTTGCCTCATTAGCCAGTCATATAGTATTATGGCAAAAACTCACATGAACACCCTTAAATTCTTTCAAGGTATTAGTACAGACAGAATTAACACAGAAGCCTTGTTTGAATAGCACTTCTATGAAATTCTTGACATAGGAAAACTTTTAAGCTTTCAAACAAAGCCTTTTGGAGGCAGGCACTGCCTTCTTCCATGTGGTCAGTGCCCAGATGGATGAAATTTCAACAAAAGCAGAGTAGGAACACCAAAATACACTATCCTTCACATTTTATTAATAGGCCTCTTGTCATAAAGGATGCAGGGAACAAGTGCTTCAGCAGGTGCAAGCACATTTATTTCAAAGGTCACAGCACAAACAGTGTAACACACAGGACTGAACATCAAGCAGCAGGTACCACCAAATTCTCCGCCTCCTCTTCACAAATACAGGCAAGCGTCCTCTCTCCCCACAGGCAGACGGCATCAATACACCAGCCAAATGGAACCTAATAAAATAGGAGCATGCTGGATTTTACATTTCAAAAAATTCCTTTTATTCCTCTAAGGAATCACCCAGCTGTAGCAAATAAATTTCATTAGTGAAATCTGACTTGGCAAAGTAAGTTACTTCATTCATTTTATGACTCTGCCATCTGTTTTACCACCCAATTACAATTGTGCAAGCACTCTTTTGTAGTATTATTGTAAGAGCATTACTTTTGTAGCCGTATTTTGTTCTGGTAATTCCTCCTCCCGTTTACATTTTATGCAGTGCAAATTGTTCCTCCTAAAATCCTAATAATTTTTCTGTTTTATTCAAGGGAAGAGGATTTCATATGCATGACTCACTGAAGGAGACTGGTTTGCAAATACACAAAGACTAGTCATTAACCTTTTGAGTAGGTGACTCAAGGACACGAGTGGTTATAGACCTGATGTTGCACGGTAACACAGCATTCATGACGTTGAAACAGTGTTTACTCTGATCCCTCCCCATTTTCAGATGTTGTTTATTCTAAAACGATTAGATTTATGGCTTGAAAAATTGGTTGAGTCAATCAGGCAATTAATTGTCTTTTAGTTCAATATATGCTTGCCAATCATATGATATATGGCAGTGTTTCATGGCTATTTCACACATTATGGTCATAAAACATGTAGTGGCAAAAAATAGATGGCATTCAGTTCATAAAATTAGTATGAAGTTATTAATATTTGGGTCAATTTATTAATTTCCACATTAAGTTCCAGTGCAAGGTGGTTTTAATCTTGCCCTGCTTAAAACACTGATCAGACTTCTCTTGCAGTACCACAGAAGCACATTTCCAAGTTAAATTTTCTCAAATTGTAAAGCAGTAACTTTTAAAAATTGGTTTTAATTCCTATTTGAATTCTTATAGCTCTTATCATGCACATGGTAATTCAGAACACTGCAGAACTGTTAACTGACTTACAAGAATGTAAGTCTGTAGTTTTAACAGAACAAGGTGTCTAAAAAATGTTCTTTGTACAGCAATATATGTGAAAATCATGGATCAATTTCTGAAAACAGAAACAAGTACATTCATTTTAGACTATATGTGTAACCATGCAAAGCAGCTATCAAAAACTTCTGATAAACAACCTAAAAAATAGTTTTGTAATCACATTCCAAAGGCAATGAGTCTTGGAAAAGGCACCCTTTGAGGACCATATACTATTGCACATCACTAGAGGAGTCTCAAGCATCTCCTTTCCTATGGCCAGACAACGCAAAAGCCAAAGGCATTCCAGTGGTGGTCACAGACCAAATCCAGTTTATTTTAAAGGTCAGACCCCCCAGTGAAGAACTACTATATAAGTCTGTCTATGGTGAAACCTGATATTTTTATCAAGATTTAACTGATCTAATTCTACACATGGTGCAATGCTAAACATTACCAGTGTAAATTGTATTGCTTTCTGTACACATGAACTTTTAAATTCCAGTGAGAAGTGACCTAATACCTTTTCGATATTGCATGGTGTAATATAGGATTTGCAAAACCTTCACTACTACTGACTTAAGAAAACTTTTTATTTCCAGCCGATCACTTGCATGCTTTCAATTCAGCTGCAGTACTTCTAATAGCTTCAGTTCTCCACAGAGTCACAAGCTTATTTTACTTTTTTTTATTTTCTGGAGGGCTTTTTTTTCTTTTTTCCTTAATATACACACACAGTCTGAGTCCTGCATAAGTCTGGAAAAGTTGGTTTTGTTAAAACCCATTCAAATTGTTCACATATAATGGTCAGCATAAAAGACCTTAGTCTCTTGAGAAATAGAAATTATGTTCTGAAAAGTCACTCCTTCAAACTACTGGCAATGCAAGAATAACTATGCCATCCTGACTTGCTTAATTATGACCATTTCATTTCATGGTTCATATTAAAAAGCAAACAAACCAAAAAACAGCAACACACAAACCCATCACCTACTATTTGGCTATAAGATCTTTCTGCTTCAACTCGTCCTCCCAGAATTATTTTTTTTACCTATATCTGTAAAAAGCTCTTAACTTCTAAAACCGTAGTAACACCTATTAGAAAGATTACAATATAAAATTTTGCTTCTCAAGCAATAGATGGTTTTCTTCACTACACTTAAGATCACTAGAACTAGTTTGCTTCTGCAGTGCTCTTCAAAATACTCCAGCCCGAAGAAACTCAAACTATGCATGTTATACACATGGTCTCATTTCTAACTCACATATCTGGCAGAGAAGAATGCTTTTGTTAGATTATTTCATTCTTCTGTCTGTTTTGACTGCAAGAGCTATAAAGCTCAACCTTTGCAAGACAGAAAATTTAACACATATAGGTTAACCTTCATTTAATGTTAATAAAAACATACGCTCTTCTACTAGAAACATTCAACATGTGCCAAACCAAGTTACCTAAAAAGATCAAGTTTCCCAATAAGATCCAATGAAAAACATTAAAGAGACAAGACAGTAATGAAATTTTTCAAAATAAAAAACAGGACCTTCTAATGTTTTTTAATTATTCTAAACGCAAACATTTCATGTCTTATTCTTTGGTCCTTGGGCAAAGAGGAGCTGAGAAATTCTAGCATTTTGGTGAGCAGCTGCCCTATAAAATCTTTCTTCTAAGTGTCATTGTAACTGCAAACCTGCCAGTAAAACTATAACTATATGCCTAAAGTTAATGGTTGACAGGGAACCAGTTGCATGGGAGTATGCATACAGGCTTTCCTAAAATATTTTGTGGACCAGCTGCTGGCCTCTGGAAGAACACCATCAATCTACAGATTATAACCTCCCTAGCTCTGAACACAGGAAACCCAGTTGGCAATGCCTGCAATGGGATTCCTTAACAAAGAACACAGACACTAAAAATGAGCAATATATATTGGTTGAAAGTGAGTATTTTCCCCTTGCAGCAGAAGGATGAAGAGCTGAGATCATGACTTAAGATCCAAGTATTATCAAAACAAGATGTAAGAAAGAGGACTTGGACACAGCTTGGATTAAGATTTAGAATTTAACTCCTCTAAGTCTAAAAGGCAGCAACAGCTCCTGCTGAACCGGCATTACACAACCACACCTGAGACACAAGTTCTTCCCAGAAAGAATGCTGCACCTGGAAAAACCACTTGGTTAGCTTCAGCCCTTTTAATATTTCTGAAACAATGCACCTGTATTTTTTTAATTAATTGCTCTAAAACCAGTCCTTTATGTTACACTGCACACTGAAACAAAATGAGTACTGATGCAAACCAAATTAATAGTTCAGACTAGCAGCCTCCTTATTGTTCTTCATTAGTCTTTTAATTTTTCATTATTGTTCTCATCACAGTCTTCACTAAACAGGGAAAAACAAGCAAGTACTAGTATTTTATGCATCTCAAGTTACAGCAGTTATCTTCCCAGTAGGGTACGCCAAAAATTTGCAGACCACACTGAATTTCATTATGAAAGTTACATGTAGCCATCTTTCGTTCCTTGCAACACTAACCATTTAATAACATTTTAGAAGGTGAACTTGCCTAACAGAAAACACTTTGATATTCAGCCTAATGCATCTGCTCTTTAAACTCCAAATGACAATACTGGACTGTATAGAGGAGTCCAGAGGGCAGTCTTTTCTGTCTATGTTAAGTTTTCCTGTTTTATTACTTCCCGTGCATATGAATGAGCTGGAATCTCAAAGCCATCATGCCAGATCAGCAGCAGACAAAAAATACACAACCTGGAGCATGAAGCAAAACGATGCTTTCAAAAAATCACACTCATGCAGAATAGTGCTGCATCACTGACTTTGCAATGTGAACTATACCAATGTAAAACAAATTTCACATTTGTTTTCAAATCAGTGACAACTTCAAAAATTTAAGTGTATAAAAAGTCAGAGAATTCAAGTTGCAATAAGGTGTACTAATCTATCAGTCATGGCCATACTCTACCAGTCACTGAAGCCTTACAATGAACTCTTAATTTGGATGCTGTTAAACACAAATTTTGACCTTACAGAAACTAGCTGTTAAGTGTATGTGATTTAAAGTGTTATTTCCTAAAATACAAGAGTTCTGAGGGTTGGAAAGAAGCTTTATTTGCATGTTACACTACAAGATGGAATTAATTTAGGTGGTTAAGTGTGTAAAAACTTTATAATGTTGTGGTGTCATTCCAAAATAGCTCTTTCACACAATCACCACTTTAATTCACTGTTTCTGCCTACTTTAAGAATGAGCTTCTACCAGCCTTGCTTTGAGTAGGGTCTTCACGTCCATCTACCGAAACATCTTCCACGGCTTGATCTCACCAGTCAAGGGTGGGTTTTGGGACTGACACAGCAACTCTGTGGAAGTCTGTCACGATAATGTTGTTCTTCTGTCTATATAATTTCTTTTAGTTTGAGGTCTGAAATAAATCCTTGTGGAAAGTGCTGCTAGGATTAACTACTTCCATACTAAAAGCCCTTTCAGGAAGCAGCACAGCTATACCAACAGGACAACACTGGGACAGTCTTGAAATGACACATGAGCTTAACTCTGCACTGTCTGATGGGCTTCAATGGGAGTACTGGCAAAGAGAAGGACTACACCACACACAGCTGGCCTTTAACATTCCTCACAGAAGTTTCATGTCTAGAAGACATTCATGTTTACAGCACCCTGTTTAATGTTGACAGAAACATTTCTGCCTACCTATATGTGGGTGTTACACATAAGCATTCTCAGACTGCTGGAGACAAGGACTGGAGTTAAAGATCAAGCCTAACAGTAGCACAGCAGGGTATTAAGTTGGCATCTCAGAGAGTAAAATGAAACAGGTACCAAGGTCTGACTGCACGGCTGATCCCTGCTACCCACCTACTAAGCACAGGTGCTAAGCTCCTTTGCAAAATCACGTTTTCCATAATTTGCAGAAATGCTTGTTTGGTCACACAGTGTATTTACATGCCACGTTTAAAATGAAACCTTGTGGGCCACTGCATCAGGCATTCCCACACACTTGCATCAAATGATGTAGTAAACTTACTGTTACAGAGAAAAATACATTAATGAATTGTACTGGTAGGAATACAATGTATATTGTAATTGCCTGAACTAAGGAGCCAATATCATGAAATAAGCATCAGCAATTCCACTAAAGTAACAATTGCAGAGTTACTATGCAACCAACTCTCTTTATATCTCTTGTTTGTGCTACCTCCTTTGCATTCTTGGCTCCCCTCCATATTAGCATTATAAACTGATTACAGCATAGCTTATTTTGAATTCTCTATAGTAACTGTCTTTTTCATTACATCTCCTCTCTTCATGTTGTCTAACCTCTCCAACACACCTCTTTCTCCATTCTTCCTCTTGATGCACAGCTTGGACACTTCAGTGTTGCCCCAAGGGTGCTGGCAATTTTGACAGACAAAACTAATCCTAAACAAAACATTAGTAGTAAAGACTAAGCCACCCTCTAGACAAAGGCAATCAATTCTCACATTGGGTCATTCTAAGGCAGTGCTACTTTGCTTATACTACTTTTCTTTCCAGCTTGCTCTCATTCCTAAATACAGCACTGGTTTTTCTGTAGGAATTTCAGATTTTTCTGCTGCTGTGTAGAGCTCCTAAGACTCAGCAATATAAACCTAACCTGCTGGCTGTGGGTTACACATCTACCAAAGAGATTTGACAAGCGCTGTGCCCATTGACAAATCCTTGGTTGGTAGGTGCTTGCTCTGACTCACAGTAGCTAAGAAAACACGATGAGAAGCAAAACAGGATTTAATAACTCCCTGGTCTGTCTGTAAGACACAATTGCTATAGTTAAAGGGACTCTAAGTTTTTTACATCCACAAAGATTAGAAATAATTTCAGACTCTGCAGACAGTAAGACTTACCAATAACATTTTACAACCACCCCAAGAGCCAATTTTAAGTACAGCAACAGATTAATACCATAAAAATCATTTTTCCCTACTTAGTAATTTATAAAATGTAAAACATTTTGCAGAACATTCAGTAAAGGCACAGTAATTATACCAACTGTTCTATTTTCCTAGTTCCTCACATCAATTCTTCATAAGGTAGGAAGGAGACTTAAAACAGCTGTCCCATAATTGCATGTGTGATGTGGGCAGGCTATAATATGTTCACAAGAATGCTGTCACTAGCCTACCAAACTACCTGGTTCACTTAAAATAGATTTCAATTGAGATGCAAAGTAATTTCAATAGCTTGGAGCCATTAGAAGTTTACTGGAAGTTGGCTGTAAGCACTCTCAAGAGGGTGGGAGTTCCCTGTGCAGAACACATCAGGCATGTGATCAGCGACTCATTTCCAGGACCACTATATCCTATAGCAAATGCTGGATTGGCAAAACAAAACAAATCTAATCACAAAGTTCCAAGATTTTTCTCATACAATTATTTCCTCTTCATTTGTGAAACTGCAGGGAAAATAACATCATTGGCAATTAGCTGAAAAGCGGTTGCCTAAACAACTTTTTACGTAACAAGACACTGTACCTCATTATTCTTTGATACCAGAGACTGCCATACATCAGTTTCCAAGACAGCAACACCCTTTGCCTCAGCAATTATTTTCTTCCAAGTCAGATGCACTGGAAATTTAACAAGAGTAAAAGCTCATCTTGGATGGAACACCCCTGTTTCATGGTAATCCCTTAGAAAAAGTAAATGCAGGGATGTCAGCGCATGACTTGACTGAGGTTAAGAACACAACTGTTTTTATGGAAGTCAGTCTGAATACAGAAGACACATGGGCCACTTCAGGGTCTCCAACACACTCATTTAACAGTCTCGTGTTCTTCCTTGATTGCTTTCAGACAGCACTGCCTTATCCTCACAGCCACATCTCTCCCTGTTTCCCTCCCTAACACCTTTTTCTCCCGAATAGCCTAGTATTTCTGTGGGTTATTTATGTAAAGAGTACATGCCCACAGGTGACAGATAATAACAAAGGCACAGCTGATGGACATTCTAGCTTTCTCTTAAAGGTTTTTTTTTTAATCACATTATTTCAACATTGTCAAAGTGCAAGCAACTCAAAATACTGACTCCACCTTAAAATGGCTATATTTTTTCCCTTCCTCAAATTCAGAAGAACATGACAAAGTGAAGACTGAGATCAAGGAATTTCCAGTAGTAAAGGAGTACATTGACCATTTAGTACCACAGCTTCTTTAACCCCTCAGCTGACCTCTCATGCAGCGGACTGAAGGCTTTTTTTTTTAATCTTCTAGTGCAACAGTATGTCGCATTCTCCCATTCTTACAGAAAAGTAAAAAAGGGTAAACATCACTAGCACTGGCAATACCTATAGCTCCTACCATTTGGAGGCTTCCACAAAAAATGTTTGACAAGTTGTCTCACAAGCACAGACTAAAGGGTTTAAATTACATCAGAGATTTACACATCACATAGTTGTTCTTCATTTATTAAGAATGCTCAAAATTTCCTAAGATTTAAATGTTTAGGTACATGCTATTAGATGAATAAACTGGCTGAAAAGAAAGAGGATTTTTAATTAAGTATCCAGTTAAAATCACTCTTAGTTGTACTGATAACTAATAGAACGCCAATATCTTCTCCCAGCCCATGCAGCCCTCCCTCCAAGGAGCTCCTCACTTTTCAGCTTAACTTTCACTGGAAATGACAAAGAACAACTGACAGCTCTTTGTGCAGACTTCTCCACAACCTGTCTCCAGATATTGAAATGCCAGCAGTGGCACATCTTGCTTCCACTTGTGGAAATTTATTGGTTTGCACTGCAGAATGCAAGTCTCTTTCCAATGAGAACTGGAAACGCAAGCTTGAAACAAAACATTAGCGTCACTTTGAGTCTGAAAATAAACACTTTGGCAGTCTTTCTGCCAGGACTGTCCAGTGATGTCACAAAGCAGACACATGCATCATACATAAAATTGTCTCTCCAGGTGACTCTTGGGATACACATGGCCCGCTTAACATCTTCATTTTGAAAGAGAGACTCAAGCAAGGGGAAAGAGCCGAAGCTATTAGCTTCCATTTCAAAGTAAACCAAAAGTAAATACCAAATTATTTACCTAATCAAATACACGAGCGCTCAAAGGCTCTTTTACTTAATAGCCACACTTTGCACTTCTTTTCCTTTTGTTGCAGGCGAACACAAGCTATAGTTAGCAGCAACACCTTTTAACGCGTACGACTACAAGAAAAGAACAGCACACGAAAGCCAGCAGCAATTAAACGTCGCAGAACCGCTGCTCTTTACTCGTCCTCGAACTGCAGCACACGCACCCGGCCGCTGACACGCCGCCACGGCAGGAGCCGTCGCCGCAGCAGCCGCTCCGTCCATCCCGGCCCGGGGACGAGAGCTCCGGCTCCTGCCCCTGCCAGCCCCGAGGCGCGGCCCCTTTGTTCGGGGCGAGGGCGCTGCCGCGCTCCGCCCTCCGCAGGTGCGGGCGTTGGCCGCGGTCACTCCGCGCCCTGAGGACGCGGCCGCGGCGGGGACGCCGCACCTGCCTCACGCCGCCGCCGCTCCTGTGGCAACAGGAGGCAGCCGGACCCAGCCGCACCCCCACCCCGGGGGCTCCGTCGCCCCGACACCCCCTCGCGGCTCCCCTCATCGCCCGGGCGGGCAGCGGCAGGCCTGGGGCGGGAGGCCCCCAAGGTGGACGCCCGTAACCTTCAGGGAGCGGCCGGGTGCCGGTGACCGGGCCCCCACGGGAGGCTCCGGGCCACGCCCGCGGCCGCGCCCGCCTCTCCCCACACCTCAAGGTGCGGCCGGCCGGCAGAAACCACCGGCCAGGGCCGGCAGGGCAGCAGCCGCGCCCCAATACCGACCCCTGGGTGGCGGGGACAGCAGCGGGAGCGGGGCCGCCGGGAGCCCCCACCCGCCCGGTCGCTTCCTCTCCCCGGATCGCTCTCCCAGCGGCGGGCGGGGAGGGGTCCCTGCGCTCTCCCACTCCGCAGCCCCGGTGGCGAGGCGCCAGGCGGCTGCCCCCGGCCCGCGGCGCG
>VWYH01002899.1:37413-107133 GCA_013399365.1 Pampusana beccarii
GGGCGGAGGGGCGCGGGCGCGCGCAGCGGGGCACGGGCCAGCCCATCGGTGCGCGCGAGGGGAACCAGCTTCCGGCGGGAGGCGGGGCGGTCCGTGCGCAGCTGCTTCCGGCAGGGCGGGCGGTGGGGCGGGGTCTTCACGTGGGGCGGCCGTTGTGAGTCTGTTGGGCTGTGGAGGCAAGTTGGTCCCGAGAGTAGCGCGGGCCCCGTTCCTCTCAGCAGCTGCGTCCTGAAGCGGGGGACAGGCCCTTGCCGCGGCCAGCCCGGTGCGGGGCTGCGTCCCACTCACCCCAGCAGCACGTTAGCTCGGGAGCCTAACGGCGGCAGAGCGCCTGCTTCTCCGCCATTCGTTGTATTTGAATGTTTTAAGGGAGATAGTGAGACACACACCGTGGCTTCATGTCCGCTCCTCCTTCCCCCCCCCAGCTAATCCCCGATCTGGCGAGTAGATGAGGCATGTTCTGCCATGGTAAGGAGATAAGTTCCCGACATCTGTCGCTAGATTTATAAACACAATTATTTTTAGTGATGAAAGCAGAACATGAGCTTTCCTCAAGGGATAAGTACAAGCTAAGGAAACATTTAATATACTGAGTTTAAGAAGAATTATCCTTGGCAGAAGGAAATGTGCAGCACTGGGATTGTTAGGGGGCCTTTTGTAGTCATGGACCAACCCATGCATGAAGAGTTTTATAGATGCCAGATAAAACAGGGAGATATGAGAGTTTCCATGTGAATAACAAGAATTCAAATAATAATAATGAAGCCTTAATGACTGTATCTTTCACTGTTCAATCATTTACTTAAATGGGAGCTTTCTGTAAACGCAGCGTGATTTAAACTCATAACTTAAGTGATGTAACCTAAGCATAATATAGAAATTGACTGCTCAGTATGTTTTTTCGTTTCATCAGGCTGCAACAATTCAGGGATTACACAAATTGTATTGATCCCTCCCCTCCTCCTCACAATTACTTGGCTGAAGGTAGGTTCTATGTTTGAAATTTCCAGTTTTTAACACCTCAGCTGGAAATCTTTGACCTCAGTGTTCACATCATGCAGCCATTGGGCTCTATTTGCAAAGCAGGTGCACTTTAAAATCTTTCTTGTTCTCCATGCTCTGTTTTCTGCAGTTTCTGACATTTTGGACATTTAGCCAGTGTTTAGTCCATCTCCCTCTAGGATTTAGTTTCATTTGCCTCATCTTTAGCTTGAGGTACTTCATGCATATTCCACAGAGTTTGATAAACTGATTGCAACAAAGGAGCAATCCAGATGCAGTCAGTTCTGATTAAAATACTGAAATTTGTTCATTTACACAAAGAGATGTTGGATTCTGGTAAGTGGAGAAGTGGGGAAAAGGGGGAGTGGGGAAGGAAAGCTGATAATACTGTTCAACAGAACAGCCAAAATAAGAGGCATTTTGGATATTTCATGACAGCCCTTTGAGTATCTATATGCTGTATTATTCCTTAACACATGTTTCAGAAACCTTCTGTTGGAAGAGTGGCTGAGTCATAGTTAAGGTGTCATTAATACTGTGGTCTGCAGCCATCCAATACTTCCTAGTGCACAGAGGAGCCAAGAATAGGATGTTAATTTTGTCTCCCATGATTATACCCTGTATTCCACACCTGCATTCAGTCACACCCCAAAATCACACAGTTTTAAAGACAATTAGTTGCAGAAAAGGTGTCACTGGTGGTTGACAAAATGCACATGCAGTCACTCCTCCCTCTCTTATTCCCTTCATCTTTTCTTGACCAGTAATCGTACCCCTTCCCTTCATATTGTGTGGAAGGCAAGCTCCGTTGCTGAAGTTAACTGAGTCTTTGAATTGATTTTAATAGCAATTTGGATCACACCTAAAAAGTATAAAAGACATTTTTTTGGCCATCAGTGTTACAGTTCAGATCAGAAGTGCACCTCTGAAACTAGCTCTAGGTTGTTCTGATTTAGTCCTTTTTGATTTGCATTGTAGAGTGGTCTTGGAACAGGTAGATTTCATTTGTGTAGGATGGGACACTGAGATGCACTGAGCATGCCTCAGGCTCTTCCACTGCCAATGGGCATTCTGTTCATGGGACCAGACCAGAGCTAGTCCAAAATAATCTCCCCGCTGGAAGACACATAGTATGGTTGCCAGGTCCTTGGTGCCAAATGTTTCACTCAATGCTGCTTGTTAATGGCCATGGCCTTTGGCCTTTTGGCCTCCCTTTAGGGGCTATCTTGTTTGAGATGACAAATGTCATTTTATTTTGATTTTTTGTCTCATGGCCCAAACTGCGTATCATAATGCAATAAAAAACAGTTTATAGTATACCTCTCATCCTCTGTTTGTGAAATGTCCCCTAGGACCTTGCCTAAACCAAGTGGAAAAAATGAACTTAAAAAAAAAACAAACACAACTTTGATGCACAATGCAATTGCTGACCATCCACAACCTATACCCAAGCTGTCCCTGAGTAACAATTGCCTGCTACCCCAGCCAACTCCCCAAGTGTATATACCAAGCATGATGTCATATGGTATGAAATATTTATTTTAGCAGTTTGGGTCAGCCGTCCTGCCTGGTCGTGTGTTCTTCTGGGTTCTACGCACCAGCAGCCTCCTCACAGAAAACTCCTTGACATTTCTTAGCAACAACCAAAGCATTAATGTGTTATCAACATTCTTCTCATACTAAATCCAACACGCAGCACAATACCACTGCTAGAAGTAAATTAAATCTATCCCAGCTGAAATCACGAAAATTGCATATTGCTGTCTGGTGTTTAAATGCTACAGCAGACACCTAAAGCCCTATAGACAGTGTATTAGCCATTTGCAATGTGGCCCTAAGGATGTATGTAGTGACTGTCCTTTGTTATGTATTAGCGTATGTTCCAGTACAGCTCTGCACATAAAATACTTGCAGAGAAAAATTACAAAGTGTAATTAAGCAGAGATGTAATTAATTGTTTGCTAGTAGTATTTGCATTATGTACCATAATACAACTAAGAAATCAACTGATACTGACAAGAATTTAACTTATTTTAAAAAGGTAAAGATCCAGTGGATGTGTCAGACAAGACGTCTGAATCTTTGGGGAAAAGCATTGATGTGCAACTTCCCTTACCAGGGAACAAAAAATACTTCTTCGCTTCACTTTAGCACACATTTTATAGCACACAAATATATCCAAAGCAGGAATAATTTAGGAATAATTTAACACTGTAATTTTATCTTAGGTTTCTGTTCGCATGAATGAATGAATCACATTCTTTAGAAAAACCACCTTATCATGCATAAAACATTCAAGATCTCCATAAATCTTCCAGGGCAAGACTTCATTTTTCTAAGAGACAAAATAGAAATGGAACAAAACCACTTAGTGGTTTTTGAGGGCACCCTCCTATTTCAGCCCAGAATTGATTAGCCTGGTATCTGCTGGGCCATTGTGTCAGCCTTTGTGATGTGAAGTATTTCTGAACTGAAATCAATACAAGGAGGTAGGATTTCTTGGTATTACAGGTAATTTCTTCTATGCTGGTGGCACAACTGTATTAGAATTTATTAGACATCATTTTATTACCAATGCATAAGGATGCATGGAGTCTATTTGTGATTTAATGGAGTTTCTAAGTAGCAGGACTGAAGGAATGAAACCACCCAACTCAAATCCACCATGGATTCTGGGAAGAATCAGCCCCCCAGCAAAAGGAGAGAGCTAAAAGCTTTCACCTGCCTCCAGTTTGTACCAGTTGTGAGAAATCGGAAGTAACAATGAGTGAAGAATATGGCAAACTATTGCTTGGCTAATTATCTACATACTCCCCAAGTTTGTAACTGTGTGCTTTTGTGTGTGTTTGTGTAAGGGATAGTCAGGCTTTAGGGACATACTACGTTTGAGGTATATCACTGGCCTGCTCAAGCGCATACTCGGTACATAGCTCCCACTTTACACAACTGAGACACAACTGAGAGTAATTTTCTTCTGAAGAGGGTGGTGCATGTGTTTGGGGGTTGAATCTCCCTCTGAGTGTGCCTGTTTCTCTCCAAAAAGTACCAGGAGAATCTGATGTGATAAAGCTTATTTGGGTGCCTGCCATTTTGACAGTGCAGCTCCGAGTCTGAGGTGATAGCCTACTGGATTGGGATTCAGGTACTCTGTGCTGGCTTTTGCTAAAATAGAGTTAATTTTCTTCATAGTAGCTCATATGGGGCTATGTTTTGGATTTGTGCTGAAAACAGTGTTGATAATACAGGGATATTTTCATTATTGCTGCATAGTGTTTACATAGAGTCAAAGCCTTTTCTGCTTCTCACCCCACCAGTGAGTAGGATAGTGGTGCACAAGAAGTTGGGAGGGGACAGAGCTGGCACAGCTGAGCCAAACTGAGCAAAGGGATATTCCATACCATATGATGTCACGCTCGGCAATAAAAGGTGTGCGAAGAAGAAGGAAGGGAGGACATTCTGAGTGATGGTGTTTGCCTTCCCAAGTAACCATTAGGCATGATGGAGCCCGGCTTTCCTGGAGATGGCTGAACACCTGCCTGCCCATGGGAAGTAGTGAATGAATCCCTTGTTTTGCTTTGCTTGCATGCATGGCTTTTGCTTTACCTATTAAACAGTCTTTATCTCAACCCACAAATTTTCTCACTTTTACCCTTCTGATTTTCTCACCCATCCCACCAGCAGGGAGAGAGTGAGTGGCTGCAAGGTGTGTAGCTGCTGGCTGGGGTTATACCACAACATACTCTCACAGTGTTACTGATCTGCTCTGATCTCGGCCAGTCCACTTTCCATCCATATCCCATGCCAACTTTAATCTGCCTTTCATATTTAGAGGTTAAGCTCTACACGGCAGGAATAGTCTTTCTTTCTCTGTGCTTTTGCAGCATATACAACCCAGGGAATATTTTTGTGATGTGCACAGGTAAACATCAGCTATTCTCAATGAAGGAATTGAGTCCAGATTCTCAACACTACAAAAACCACGCACACAAAGGTTGTGTGGGCAGTTGCTTCTGGTACTCTTGCTCAATGCAAGGACATCTTAATCTGTCAGCTGACAGAGGAGCTTCCCGTCATCTGTGACAGCCTACGAACCTGTCACAGCTGTCACTCTACACTTGCAAACAGATACATACTCCCTAAGAACAAGATAGTGGGATTACTGTAGTAAACTGTTGGGTAATGAGATACTTGCATTTGCTTATCTCTACTAGCTGTCCAAATGACATTATTCTCAGTACACCGAGCTAGTCATGGTGCTTAGCACTCATAGCTTTCTTACCATTTTGAAAAGATAATCCATCCCTGAATGCTTTGTGCCTATAGAGAAAGTGCAGTGAAGTGACTTGAATAACAATGAAACGAAGAGTAACAATGAGTTTGCAGTCATTCATCTTGTCATTCAACAGAGCTGGGAGAAAAGACATCATTCTAGTAGGTGACTAGGAATCTGGAAAACTGAGATTTCAGGGTTACAGCACAGTTGGTTTACGAGATGTTAGAATAGACAAAAACATTATTAGAAACATAGTTAAGGAATTACCAAATGTTTAAAAATATACAGGCACTAAAATGTGTAGTACAATGTTTAATGCATGTATTTATAACAAGTCTTCATAGTTTAATTAGTTTGGGTTTTAAAACATAAGCTACAAAAAGCAGTATCAAATTGCTTAACCAGTATAGAATGATGTAAATAGATGATATGGCGTGCCTGTCTACATGGCACTGGTGCAACATCTTTAACTGACATTTGTTGGGATTGATCTCCTTAATGGTACTATCTTTCCTGAAAAATGTGTCCTTCCCACGTAATATTTTACTGAAATCACTATTTGCTACGGAACGCTGTTTCTTTTTTTAGTCTGCATGTTATATAACCCTTGTCCTAATAGATATTCAATCAGAACACTTAAGCCTAACAATCATCCCCAAACCAATATTGGTTTAAAATAGCTCAAAGTAGACCTAAAGTCATCTCACTATTCTGTCATGAAAACAACACACAAAAAAATTGTAAAAATATTTTTTCTAATCTTAGATTTATCTATATAATTAATTCTCTCATCTTTTCCGCTTTCCATAGCCTTCATTTTCTATTGCTCCTGTTTTTCATACTTTATATGGTTTCATACTTCATGGATTTTATGTGTCTTTTTACAGCCTTTCCTCTTGTGTTACTCTGGTCTCTCTCCCCATCTCTTTCTTTCTTTGAAGGTTTATTTCTTGCTTCTGATAGGGATGTGCTACAGTGGAGTCAGGTAAACTGCAGTTTGGTTTCTAGTTCCACGGCTGTGGCCAGGAGTCACTTCCTCTCCCCATCTCTCTCTTTCCCAATCTGGAAAAACGAGATCATTAAGCTAGCCTGCTATGTGTTTAGCTTTGATACATACTGGTGGAAAGCTCCTTTAAGCACAATTATTCTCTTTCTCTATTTCACCTCTTCTCTAGCTCAGTTACCTCCTCAATGCTTAGCACGATTTTCAACTCCTCAGCTAACTCTTAGCGCCTATTCTTTCCCCCTCTTCTAACAAACAGTAACATTTTCAATGTGGACCTCCAGCATATTATAGTTACTACTAATTCTGCTATATTCTGCAGAATACATGCCAGCTGTATTCACTTTCTTGAAGGAGAACGGTTGTCACTCTTAAGTGATGGGTTCCATTGATTTCAGCTGACTGCTGTCAGTAAAGAACACAAATGATAGTGCAACACCTGATTATAGTTATAAAAATTATCAGGATAGGCTTAGTTGGATAAGCAACAAATGTTTGGCTATAAAGACCAGCCATGGTGTCCTTTGAAACCTCATAAAGGAAAAATGTGTGCATATTAAGCCAGCCCTCCAATGTTCATTCATTAAGTTATTTAAATCATGGTCGCATGTCCCTAGTAACTTTGGGAAAACACTTACACAAGAACAACTTGGAGATTATAACACTAATGTCAAGCAGAAATAAAATGTTAGACATATCTTGACTATGCTCCAAAGAAAAGATGTGCCTTGTCAGTGTCAATGTATTTCTACATTCATGGCCATTTGCTACAAACCTATTTTTTTGATGTCTATCTATACAGGCTTTGGCTTTGAAGGATCTTAATCATTTTCAGTGAAGGAGTATGAAATAGTCAAAACCTGACAGTGTTAAGTGCCTCAGACTACAGTGCCAGAAGTGTTACTCAAGAAGTCGTGAAGTAAAACTGGTTCAGTCTATATGGCTGTTGAGAAATAAAATGCAGACACCAACATTCTGATATTCTCGGGAACAAAATGTTTACTGTGGAGATGATGTAGAGAGTGAAAGAAAGGTGACAAAACATACTGTAGTAGTTATGGGTTGTAAAGCCATAAACTATAGATCATAACAGACTAAGCTACGGTTCATAAAAGCTAAGCAGCACTTGGTTTAGCTTACCTTAGATGGAAGAGCACCTAGGATAGATAAAGGAATTGTCTGAATGCTCACCATTTTTGATAAGCACTGGTTCACATTCCAGTTACATGCCCGTTTTACAGCTCTGTCACTGCTGATCACTTTAAAATCCCATGGGGCTTTCTGAAAGAACACAATATTACCTCTGATCTCCTGAGCCAGTATCAATTCAGATAATCACAGCGACACCTTTTACACATCCTGCAGTTCTAACTGGAACCACTAGTTTGTCACTGACTGTCTCAGGCTCCAGTTCTTTATTTAGACTTACTATGGGCTGTTCTGTAGCTGCTTTCTCTGATCAACAGTTCACTGAGGGCTTCTGGAAAGATGCATTTCTAAGAAAGTGCTGGAAGCAGGTCAGTGAGGATACTGCTGGTGATTTATTTTAAATTTTATTCTTTAGACGAAAAAAAATCAGAACTGGATGTAAAATTAATAGAAAAAAAAAAAGCAACCCCCAGCCCCCTAAAAGAAACAGGAAACAAAAAAAATACACCAATGTTGCACTGAATATGGAATTCCTGGAATCTTTCCCAAACTGCTATCATTAAAATATGCAAAATTGTCCCTTGTTCTGTATTAAGTCTAGAGTGTCTTCACTGAAACAAATAGTTTACTTGAATTCATACAAGAATATGAATAGAAAATATGTTGATCCTTTCTCAGAAAAACAAAGTACCATTCAATGAAATGGAAAAATCATCAGAAATGAAAGAACTATGAAATTACAAAATTTTATTTTCATATGAATCACTGTGTTCCCATGGCATGCATTGTGAAGCATAATGTGAAGCATATTATGGAGTCAGGAATTTAGCAAGATGCAGAAAACCATGACAAAAATAAACACAGTAGTAATAATAATGAATTTCTCAAAAGGTCCCTAAAGAAGCATACAAGTTTTAACCCTTTAAAAGGGAATAAGATAACCTCCCATTATTTGAGAGTAAGAAAATATTTTATCTGAGGACAATTTATTTTCTAACTGTGCTCATGAAAGTTTCTTTCAGCAGCAATTTTTTGCTGAATGCACAAAGATAGAGTAATCTAGAGCAGGTGGGCATGCAGGATTCATGCAGTAATTCCCGTTATTTTTTATACTGATGATAATGCTTGGCCAGTTGCCTTTTTTTTTTTTTCATGAACTGACCCAGTTAAACATTTGTGTATCTAATATGCCTGAGATGCTATAATTAGAATACTTTTAATTATTCAACACTCTTAACTCTTCTCTTGAGTGTGGTAATTTGATAGGACAGTTCTGAACACTGTAACAAGACCTTGATCAGCAGAGCTTTCTGACAATACTCGAGCTGCTGTTTCTCATGTATGATCTTAGCCAATATTACAATGTTATGTAGGTATGAAGGCTACTACTTGTCTTAGAATATTTGTCTTGTTATGAACATCTGGCACTATCCCTATCCAGCAAAAATGATGCAAATTCACCTACCTAAATATATACATTTAAGCACAATGAAAAGGCTATTTTGTGTTTAAAATCAAAGTGGATTTTAGGCTGGACTGTGACTACTTAGACTTCAAGTCTTCCGTTGATTTGCAGAACAGTTATTGTGCGGACAAGATAAGCAGTGGCATGTTTTCCTCCATTATTTTGGAAGTGTTCTTCTCAAGAGCCTCAGCAAATAATTTACTTTTCTGCTTATTCAGGACATTATCAAACCACTTGAGTCAGTATCAAAATCACAGAGACTCCAAAGAGTTCTGGATCAGGGCAAACATTTATGAAAATTGCCACAAAAATATTAAACACTGCCAAGTTGTGGTATGTCACGTGCACACACCTATTCACATGATCTGGACTGAGGCAGCCTACTTACTTTACATAGGACATAGTACATGTTCTTGCCTAGCAGAAAACAATTAAATACATTGTTCAAGCAAACCTAAGCTAGAAAGCTTCTCTAGAAATGCTGAAAACATGTTTTTAAATGGATACACAAAATCACAGATAGAGCTCATTACTATACCTATAGTTATGCTAATGTCAGCTTTAAAAATAAATTAATATTTAATAGCATAAGCCAAGCCAATAATGTTAGGTAAGTGCCATCTACCACAAGTGTGGAATTACATCACGAATTTACTTGATCACTTTTCACCTCCTTTGTAAAAGCTTAAATGCAAACATATTTATCTCTTTCAGCTGCATTGACTTTCCCTAAGTAATATGCTTGACACCTGTCTGTTTGGAGACAAATACTGTTTTTTTGGCACATACCTTATACTTCTCCATGGGTTCCCAGGTCAATATACAGTTTTCTCTGTAATCTTAGTAAGGCTACCAGACTATTTACTTTCTACTCAGGTACCTACATACAAGTCCAAGATCATCTCCTTTACATGTTATGAGAATATTTCAGGCACTGCAGCTTGGCTGATGACAGCTGAAAACAGAAAGCATGCTATAAAAACATCTTGAAACACTGCCACATAGGAATTATGTAGGAGACATGCTCTTCTTGCTGTACACCTAGTGTTCCCTGGTGACCAAGTTTCAAGCTAGTGCCTATACAAAACTCCAGGATTAAATCTTGAACCTCACACTGCCATTGTGTACTGATTCCTATGTACAAAGAGACCAGCAACATGAGGTGGCCACAAAAGGATGCACAAATACAGTGCAGACATTATAGATAACTATAGTGCATTTTTTGTTGGTGATGGTTTTAGTTGAGTTTTTTGTTTGTTTTTCCCTACCCCTAACCTAGACCCTGCTTCCCAGTTTTGCTGAGCGACTGTTGCTATCATACCTCCACCTACCTCTCTCCTCCAGTTAAATTCAGTCTTTTCCTGAGAGTGCTACATCTTCTGAAAAGATGGGGACAGACATTATGCCTTCTCCTTAGGACACAGATGTGGAAGAACATGACTGACAGGATGCCTCACCCCTTCTAAAAATTAGTGGAGTTGAGAGGTGATGTTGTTGTGCTTATCAAGCTTCTCAAGCTCAAATGCTAACCCCTGGGGACCAGTTTTGTAAGCGAGCAAGCCTTCTGCCTTGCACAGCACCTGTGGGTGCTGTGGTGCAGGTGCTACAAGTAGGAGCCCTGGTTTCTTGTGGTGTGGAGGGAGATGGAGGGTGGGTTGGGGTGCTCCTGTAAGCATCAAGGCACAGGTGAGTGGGAGCATTAGTGGGGGCATGTTCCCCAGCAGGGGTGCTTACAAGAGCTGGTTGGGCTCCACTGGTTGAGGTGGCCTGCTTTATGGGGACTGTGGTTTCTGCTCTCTTATCCTTGCTAGCAGGAGGAAGATGCTGCTAGCTCCCACTCACCATCCATCCCTGCTTGGTGTTTGCAAAGGGTATAGAGGTGCCTCTCCTTGTCTGTCTCACTCCTCCTGTGCAGTGCTGCTAGCTCAAAGTAGACAGTTCTCTGTGGCTGTTGTGCTGTCTAGGTCAGAGAGGTACTTTGCAATGTTTTTTTCTGGTGCTGAGGGGCAGAGCAGAGTGGGTGGCATGTTGTAGGGATTCAATTTCCTCTTATTAATCAGTCTGGAGTATTCCTGCTGATCTCATGCTGATGTATTAGGAAGCTAACTCCAGGTTTATTCCTGATGGAATTAGTGGTTATGGGTGCACCATGTCTCAACAAAAAACTTTGAGTCTCTGGATCATGTTTTCTGCTGAAAATGATCATTTTCCTGGTGCCATTTTCCTTCCTTGCCATCCCAATGAGAGGGAAAAAAAACCAAACTCACAACTCTGCATTGAGATCATTCCTCTGCAAAATCATAGAATAGTTTAGGTTGGAAAGGACCTTTAAAAGTCATGTAGCCCACTCCCCCTGCAATGAGCAGGGACATCTTCAACTAGATCAGGTTGCTCAGATCCCCATCCAGCCTGGTCTGGAATGTCTCCAGAGATGGGGCATCTACCACCTTTCTGGGCAACCTGTTCCAGTGTTGCACCACCATCATCATAAAAAATTCCCTCTAATTTTTTCTCTCTAATCAAAATTAGCTCTAATGAGGTCTAGGTGGGTGTAAAAATCTGGATGGCTGAAGCCCATGGCAAAGCCTTGGTATTTAAGAATACCCATATGATATTGTGCATAGGTGAAGACTGTTGTTTAAGAAGCTAAAGATCAGGCTGCATCTCTGTATTTAATAGTGAGAATACTTGCCTATACAAAATCTCCACCTGCCCTTTTTCTGCTAGAAGTCTTAGAAAAATTAGATACTTGTATGCAAAATTCAACTAAAACAATTTTTTTCTGCCTCCTCTTCTGAAGCGTAACACCTATGACCTTAGCAAGCTTCTATATTTTTCCTTCTCCAACTTTTCTCATTGCCAATGTAAATACATGCCACTATATTTAGAACATTTTGACATGTTTTTCAGGTGCTGCAACAGCTATTTCTACAAATGCCTTAATGGAACAGTTGCGTTTAAAATATCAACAAAAACCATGGAGTGAAACTCTGAAACTTGTTCATTTTTGTATGGTAAGAATCTCAGATTAGGTGAGAGAAGGATATGTGGTGTAAGAGCTGGTTGCGAAGTTGGTTCAAAAACTGGTTGACCTTTTAAAAAAACCAAAGAACTCCAGAAAACTGGTGCCTGTTATGGCCTGGTTCCTGTTTGTTTGTTTTTGTTTTTGTTTTTCTTACAACAGTAGATTTAAAAAGTCTCCTGCAGTATTTTAACACTTAAGAGGTTGTTTCTTGCATTGTTTTAACTCTTCAGAAGTTAGTGCTGATTGTCTAATACTTCAGGTTATTTTCCATTAATTATCATTAGCACATTCATAGTATGCAAAGACAATTTCATGCCCACAGGACTGAGAGAAAAGACTGTTTTTCAGAAACTGGCCTGCAACCTGCTATCTAGTCTCTCTCCTGCTGCGATGTACCTTAAGTCATTCCATGCTTCCTGCCCTTCTAGTAGCTAGTTATATCTAAGAATCATCTTTGTAAAAAGCAGATCAGCACAACTGCTCTGATCTTAGTATAAAAAGCCCCATTTATTTCCATGCTTTTTATTAATGCTTAACTACAGCCTTACTCTGAAAACAAAGTCCTGATTCTGAACATACTGAAAACTTTTCAGCAGTGAATATTCTTTGAAGTATAAGTAGTTTTCAGACAAGAGCCAGAAGAGGAGTTTGCTTCCTACTTAAGTTACTATCTTCAGCTGTAACTTGCACTCTGAGCCTAACCAAGTACACCTGTGGTGCTTACAGTCTCTCCTTTTCACCGAGGCAGACCCCTCCTAAAATAAAAATCTAAGTATTTTCCTAGTTGATCTCTAGTATAATGGTGAAATTAGCTGACATAGCTTGTGTTTAGCTCAAAAGAAAAGGGAATGGAAAACTGCTTCCTGCTCAAGAGGTTTCTGATAAATAATTATTGCACAAAGGGTCTTCACAAATCCATTCAGTGCTGCCACTTTAGAGATAGAGGTGGCCTACAATTGTAGCTATGTTTGACAAAAAGAAATAAGTAGTGTTCTGTTGTACTGGACATCAGTGTTCTGTGTCTCGCATGCAGTGATATTCCTCTTTGGCTAATTTAAGGCTAATTCGGCTAATTTAAAGAGTCTTTCTCTCTCTCTCTCTCTCTTTTTTTTTTTTTTTTTTTTTTTTTTTTTTTTTTTTTTTTNTACAATTGTGCTAGGATAAGCCACTTCAACGGCCTGTCAGTAATGCTCCAGATGGTCTGTTGCTCTCTTGCATGGAGAAGATACAGAGGACATTAAATGGTAATGAGCTGTCAGGTAACTCAAAGTGTATTTTTTAATCTATGGAAACTACCCATCCTTTTCTATTGGTGATGTTCTGCACAAAGGGGTCAAATGTACAGAGGTGGATATGACAGAGACCTGTGATTCATCTTTGGGCTAAGCCTTCAGGCTATAGCTATTCACGAAGTCTGAGGATAAGCTCTACCCAGCACAGCACTCGTTAATTATAGGGTAATAGTTGTCATTAAAAACAAGAAGTCATGCAAAAGATACTATTTTCTCATTACTTAAATCATAACCTTTAAATCAGGATAATAGTGGTTATACTTCTTGATCATTGCAGCCTGATTACATAACATTTTTGTTTTTTGCAGCTAAATCTTTGTTTTCTGTGATGAACAGATTGGAATCTTTATCCAAACAAAAAGGGTAAGTTTGTTTATGAATAAATGCAAATGAGCAAGCATAGCCCCAAGTCCAGTGACGAATACCATCTGGATGGCTTGTCAACAATATTTTTTTTTAGCTTGGTGTTCTAATGGAGTGCATTACTTGGCACAGGCATAACTGCCTATTTTGATTAGCCCTTTGTGGAGGAGGTTGTTGGGTGAAGAGAGGACATGCCTACATAGGTCCCAAAGCTACAGACTGAAGTAAATAGCTTTCTGCAAACCAACATGATAATGCAAAGAGCAGTGCACAAATACAATGCCTGCTTGGATAGCTTTCAGAAGCTGAGCCAAGGAAGAGTTATTTTTGAAGCATCCCTGGCGTCTCTTCCCACGACCGAATAAACTATACTTATTTCCTTTCTTCATGTGACAGAAGTTTTAGATATACAAATTTTGTTTTTTTTCCTTTTTCTCCTCAGGCTTAGTGCTCATGTTAGCCCCAGTGGGACTGCCTGCTACATAACATCAAACATGTTTTATATAGAAGTTCAGCTGGAGAAGGATGGAAACGTGATCGATGTAAAGTTGGCTCACCTTGGAGAAGCTCCTGTGGTAAAGTTAATTTTCTGTCTCTCACCTCCCTGTAGTCTCCCACCTGGCCTCCAGCTGCTGTGCCTTTGGCTTCTTTTTGGTCTTGTCACACATCTCCCAGCCTGGGCATGGCACTAGCTGGCTCTTTAGGCATCTGAATCTCTCATCTAAACTTCCAACTCAGTTACAGGTATTAAGTACCATAGAGCTAAATATTAAGGTAAAACTCAGATGACATGCCCACCTTCAAAGAATTTGTAGCACCGTGCATAAATATTTGTATTCTCATACTTCGATATTATCAATATACAGTAAATAACAGAGTCTTAAAATATTTTCCTACCAAGGTGTAGTGCAAAATATATTCCAAATGGATGTTTTAGAGCTGTTACCAGAGATTCTGTTTTTCCTTCTGCCTTCTTTAGGAATACGTGCATTCCTACTAATGGGTGTATTTTTCTTGCAAAATTTCTCATTGAAATATTGGCAAAATATCACTGCAGTTCACATACCATGCTCTGCGGTTGTTTAGTGCTACAGAGAATCCTTCAGATCAAAGATAAAACAAGCTGTTGCGGCGGGGGGGTGGGAGCGTAAACTCTGATTTTTATCAGTAAGTATCCAAATTGTTACATTAATTTCCAGTTAATTTAGTCCCTCTCTTCAGTTGCAGTCAGCCTAGGAATTTCAAGTTGTTTTGTTTAACCAGCAAAGTGCTGGACAATATTATTAGGATGGAACTGCATATCCAGAGAATTTCAGCACAGTAACTACCAATAAAACAAAAACTGGCAAAGATGTATTTTCTTTTTTTTCTGGAAATAATTTATCAACAAACTATTTCTGTTAATTTTATCCTCTTCCATAGAGCCTTTGTTCTTCTAATTATTATATTAACGTTATGTTTTAACTATTGTAATGTTAGTCTGGTTTTTGTTGGTTGGATTTTTTTTTTTTAAGCTAACTATTCAGCTAATTAGAAGTAATGGGGAACAATCTTATTGTTACCAATGAAATGCTTTGAAGAGACGTTTCACAAAGGATGGTTTAAGAAACATGAAAACTCCCCTCTCTTATTCCTGTAGGTTTGTGATGACTTGGTGCAGCATCTAAGGTAAAGAATCATGTGCAGAGTTTTGTTGAATGGAAAAGAATTTCTGAGTCTTGTGTTTCTCTGAATGTTGTGGAGAAGTCAAGGCTAGAATGATTTCAGTATAAGAACTGAAAGGAGGGAAAAAAAAGGGGGGGGGGGAGGCAAGAATCAGGAAACAATAATATAAATCCAGAAAACAACAGAAGAACTGACACCTTTTTGGGTTTTATTTCCCATGGGAAGTTGGTTCCAGTGCTCCATATTGGAGGTTGGTGGTTGTTGTAACTGTTGTTACCTGCTTCCTATTTGTAAATTCAAGGCTTAAACTGTAGCAAATGTAATTTGCAAAAGATACTCCAGGCATTACTTATTTTTCAAGTCATTCTGATAAAAACAGCTAAATTGCTTGTGTTTCAATGAAGTGGGGGGACAGAGTAACCCCCAATACATTGGCTCTAGCTGCCAGTTGAACACTGCCTTTGAATACTGGCAGTCGTGTTGATTGCAAGAATTCTAGAGCTACTTGGATCCATAATTCTGGAAATGGACTGATGATGATGATGATTCAAAACTGGCAGATTTACAGATCCAAACAGGATATTACTTTTTCCCTTCTCCTTCCATCAAATACTAAATAGTCTTTGTATTATCCTTATGCAAATGTTTTAACTACATGTCCTTCAGGCTTCTGTCACAGCAATGAAAGCAAGGTGATATCTCATGGCCTGTTTTAATTTGCAAATGCAAAGGAGATGTTACTTTAATTTTTTCATGTAGCACCAGGGCACTATATTTTTATTATTATTATTAATTATTATTATTATCATATTTTGTTCTGTCTGAATAGTTGCTGTTCCAGGTCAGGCCACCACCTTAAAAGTCTGTTTAGAAGTTCTGCAGCCTGTATCATCAAGGTTCCAGGTTTTACTAAAAATGAGCATGTTTAAGAAATTGGATTCTTAGTTAAATACCTTGGCTGAACAGTTGAAAGGGAAGGTAAAGAGAGAAAGAATAACTGACCTTGCATATTTCACCTCTCTTCTATGTGGCCCTGTAATGCATCAGTTTTTCCAGCCCCGTCCTTCCTCAAAAATGAAGTTATATTAGTTTTATGGACGTAAACAGCTATGTCTTAAAGCTTTAACTTGCATTTTCCTAGGTTTTTGACTGCCAGTGATGTTAACTGCCAGCAGTTTGGCTCTGAGCAATGACATATAGTTACCATTGGCACTGTGGGTACTACTTGTCTGCCTTCCTGTTTTTGTTAGGGTTTGGCACAAAGTGCAAGTATCCCTTCTGCACCTCTTGGTGTAGTATTTTATTTGGTCATAAGGCAGTTTGTTATATGTGTAATGTTTCCTGCAGGTCTCAAAGTAACTATAAAATCATGATGAACCAGCCAGCTAATGCATAGGCTGGTGCTGTGACTGTGGCTGCCCCTGCATGCCTGCTGCCCTGCCTTTTCGCTGGTTCCCCACCACTCCAGTTGGAAAGAGTCGTGGTGGAGCTGAGCGACTTGTTTAGGTTTCTTTTTGGAAAGGATTTGTCCCAACATGAAAGTCCAGGCAGGCTCATTTCTTGTCTCTGCTGGTCTGCATTGCAGCCACATCTGTATGCAAAGGGAAGGTGTATCTTCTTGGGTACAGCTCTCTGTGTGACTGCAGCACTAGAGTGTTTAGTAACGCTTGTAAAATCCACTTAAGCAGGTGAGTAAATACCTGGTGGGTTAGACTAAGCAGAGCTCCAGGCTATCACAGCTAGTTAGAATCTGCAGGAGTTCTGGGGTTTGAGCAGTCCAAACCATTCCTTCACAACTTGTGGAAGCCACTTGTGTCCTGTTCTTTTTTTTTTTTATCAATATATCTATCAATTGTATTTAAGATCTGTCTCCCTCACAGGGTGCAGTGAAGTGCAATATTAACACAATCCTTGATGTTTCAATGAAAAGAACAATGTACAAATGCATTGTATTAGGGAAGTGTTACTATGTGGCTAGCTTTGTTGGAACACCAAGAAAAGTGCTTTGCAGCTGATAAGCTGTCAAATCTGTGTATCATGCACATCTATTGCTTTCAGGAGTGCATATTTAACCGGTGTCAGCTATAATTACACTGTTTTTTGTATCAGAGCCAAAGACTCGCATTTCCTGGTATCTTCTAAGAAAATTTAAAGGCAGTATTGCTGCTTTCCAGATCTGATAAGAAGGGAGCCTATGTCTCTCTGAAATGGTGCTTTTTCTAGCAAGCTAGATTTAAAAGACTTATTATCCGTCTCATTTAGTAGCGTGATAGCAATTGTTTCTTTTTGGTAGGATGAAGAACTACGATGCCTTTGGAAAGATTCTAGAAGACCTGTCAAATCTGTATCAAATTCCAGGAAACAGGTTGCAACTAGTTTTTACCTGAAAAAAAATTAAAATCTATAGCCTAGCTTTTGTCTACTTATTAAAAAAACCCCATGTCTTCTCTCTTCCAGCAAAATGAAAGCTAAGGGATACTTTGCTTTGCAGGCCCTTGAAAGAGACCTTCATACAATGTCTCTTGTAGACAGGTAACTTGAAGTCTACCTCTTTCTCCCTTTCCCTCCTCCCCCACCCCTTCATTTCACTAAAAAACAAGTTAACTGATCTAATTATAGAGCAGGATGTGGAAGGCTAATGAGTGTTTTCTCACTGGAAGGCTTGAAGCCTTTCTGCAGTTTGCCAACCCAGGCATGCCAAACAAGACTATCTACTGAACTCCTGTGCTTTATCTAAGAGACTTGCTGGGAAACTGGTTGGTTGCAGAGCTTGGGGGTGTGTGTGTGTGACCAGCCACTAAGAGCAAACGGTGCATCTGAAAGTCAGCAGTCATGTTTAGATCTCCCTGTGGCAGAAGTAAAAATACACCTTTTGGGGGTCCTGCTGTTTGACTATCTTGTTTTGTGATCAGGAGTGGTGGATGCCAGCTTTCCTCCTATCCTTTTTTCATTTCTCCTTTCAAAGAGTAGGATTAAAGACGTGTGGCAGCCAGATTTCCCTGAACTCTCTGGTAATTGTACAATGATTTTCCTTCTTTTCAGAAGATCGGAGTTGAGGGGAGGTGCTTTCCTTCTGGATTTTTGAAGCATTTTTTTCTGTTGTCTTGCCTGTCAAGTACTTATGGCAACCATGGCCTTCTGTAACTTGAAATACACTCTTGGCTTATGTTTGTACAGTATTTCCTTATGAAGCATGCTAACTCCATGAACAAATATCCTTGCTGATCCCTGATATCTGAGTAAATATTATTTATGAGTTAAGCAGATTATTCATTCCATTTATGGTATAATTTAATGCACTGCAGAGTTTTAGTACACAGCTATGTAATTGTATGGCTGTATGTATTCAGCTGTATGATCAAATATGAGGTTAGAGATTGGTTCTGTGTGAGTTTATCCAGGTTATTTCCTCACTCTTTGCTCAAGCTGCCACTCCAATATTTTTGTCCCACTTCATTTCTGGTAAACAGCACATCAAATTGCAACATGAAACAGCTCAGATCCAGGGTTGAAACTGGAAGCCCAAGTCCTGGGAGTAATACATGAATGGAATGATGGGGTTTTGGAAGCTGTCATAACAAATGGAAGACACAATTTACTTCCAAGAAAGCATCATCTCCCTTTGATTAAAGGTGCAAATTAGCCTTTAAATTAGCCTAGCTAGCACTGCATCTCAGGAAACACTAATCAAGATTTTGTGTTTTGAACTAGAACACAGGATGTAAACAGAGTTACTGAAGTACTTCATGGAAAAGTAGGACACCTGGTGCCAAGAACTGGAGGTGATTTTTTTTTTTTTTTTTTTTCCTTCATGGATTCAAAGAATTGTAATAGAAAACTCTATCTACTGAGTAGATGTTTGTTTCCAGTAAAGATCCTCTATTATATTATACATAAAACGTGCTGTAGGGACTTACTGTGTCTGTATTGTCAGATAGTGTACAGACATACAGGAAGAGAAAATACAGAGAGGCCAGGTTGTTTATCAGCTACTGCAACATAGACTTTGCAGCAGCCTAAAAGCAAAGCCATCAGTATTCTGAGGTTATGTGGGAAACCACAGTTTGGGAGTAACCGTGAGACAACAGCAGTAGTAGCTGAGATAATACTCACGTTGCCTAAAAGGCAAATACAGTGAGTTGATAAGCTTTTTGGCTCATCTACACTGTCAGAAGTAAGCTTTAAACATTAATGTGTTATAGTTCTTAAAAGAACTTCTAATACGTGCTACCGCTATCCTGTTGCACAGTTTGATGTGTGTCCTTTAGACAAGCACTACAGCTTTCCCTTCTATTTCGGACTAGTTATAGAAAGCTAGCAGTTCAGCTAGTGTTTTTAAGGCTGAAGAACAGGTTATTGTGCAAGAGATAGAAACTCGATCTTTTCAAAGATGTCCAATGACTTCATACACTGAGGGTTTAGCTGTTAAATGCTAAGGAAATGCTGCGATTTAAACATGTACTGCAATTAGAGATGTACTCTTATGAAGAATCCCCTTCTGCCTATCTACACTGCTTTTGTTTTTTCCCTTTTTGTGTCAAGATGCCTACATGCCTCTTCTTTACGTATATATTTTTTATTCCTCAGGAACTCTTACGAACATTGAATTTTACATTTCTCCCTATCAAGTTTTGGAAGCAGAGCTAAATCCCGGTAAAGCTAGAGAAGCAGAAATAACTAACATGATAACTTTTTCAGCAGTATGTTTCACTGAGCAAAGTTCATCAATGAAACTCAGAAATAAGGCTTAAAATTCTGCTTTAGCAGAATAATTTATGTGATGCACTGTAGCACAATTACAATATACATCAGGAAACTACTTTCCCACTTCTTGGCTGTTGACCCGAGTTGAAGTGAGAGTGGTATCAAACAAAATAACTGCCTAGCCACCATGAAAATTATGGGGTGTTGTTTGATCAGTTTCATGGCATGTCCCAAAAGCAGTTATTGCTGCTATTGCCATTGGGCAACTTTGGCCTTTTGGATGTGGTCTGTGCAGGCTTCTCCTTCCTTCCCAAGCCATCGTGCCTGCCAGTTGGACCTGACCTTTCCAAGACCTTACCATTGCGTGTTTTGTATGCATAGGATTAATCTACACTAACATGGGGGGAAATAATGCAGTTCTTTTCTCCCTCAGGTTCCCAGGTGTGTGGAACAAAAGCAGTTGTAACTGTTGAAGGCACAGATACGCTCCACAAACTTCCTCTTTCTCCACTGCTCGTAGATTCTCAAGCTGGAGAGGACGGGTGAGGCCCTGGACAATTCTCAACATAGAAATGGATTTACAAGTCATTTGCACTAACCTCAGCATAATTCACATTTAGCCATAATGCCATAAGTAAAGCAGGAAACTATTTTATTGATGCCATTCTGCTCCATAGCTACACCCTCTATAACCTGTGGCTTTTAGAGTTTTCCCAAATGGGCTTTAAAGATATTGTCTTCACATTTAACAGTGTCAATTAGATTGAACTATGGATTTATTAGTAGATTTAAAGCCAGAAGGAGCCACTGGACCAGTATCACTTAACTTCCTAGTATTCGCCAAGCAACTCCTGCGTAGTTTCAGAATAAATAAAGCATATATTGAGCAATATCGCACCTTTACTATGCAAAACAGTTTGTCATCCCACCAGGGATACTGACACCTCATCTCTCTCTACTTCAGTGCAGGCAAGTTTGAAATCATTCTCCAAAATAAATCCCTATAGAACAATTTATAGCAAACATCCTTGTGTACTGTTCCTCAGTTTCTGGTGGCTCACTTTTCCTTTCTGCCAGTCTTCACATTAGCTTGTTTTAAAATGGTTTTAAAAAAAGCTATAGTTGTGTTTTCAAAGCAAAACTCTTCTCAAGACAGAAAAAGTATGAAGCATAGCAAACTGCTAGGGACCAGATAGTGGCCTTTTACTGAGAGTCCTCGTTATGGCAATTTCTATAACAAGCTTTCTTTCTGACCTCTTTTTTTTTTTTTTTTTTTTTTTTTTTTTTTTTTTTTTTTTTTTCTTTTTTTTTTTTTTTTTTTTTTTTTTTTTTTTTTTTTTTTTTTTTTTTTTTTTCTTTTTTTTTTTTTTTTTTTTTTCCCCCAGCAACCCTGCTTTTTTACCACTGACTGATGAACTCAGCATGGATTTGCCAGCTTTTTTTGTGCTGAAGTTCTACCAGCCTATTCCTATGTCCTTATCCAATATTGAAGAGATACAGAGGCTCACAGGCATGTTTTCATTGATTTTAAGGCTTAGTACTTCTGTGCCTATGCGTTGCTTATTTTCTTTTTATTTCTCTGTGTTAATGCTGTAAGAGGAAAAACTGGTTTCTGGGGCAGAATGCCTTCTATCAGCCCAAGTGTAACATTGTAGCAACCAGTACAAACCACAAAAGTTCAGTGAAAGATATGACAATTACAGGCAAAACTATTAAAAACTCTACCTCAAATTCCTATTGGCAAAAAAGGGAATAAGAATGGAGATTAATGTTTTTGGTTTTTTGAAACATTGGGGTTTGTTTTTAATATTAGCTTTCATGTACAGTCATAACCTAATGCTAATAAAAACAAAAAAATCACCTCGTTTCAGGAATTCAGATTACTGGCTTGAAAGTAGCTCCTCTATATGAGCTGATTGTTCAGTCTACCCTTAAAGAAAAATGCAGCGAAGACTTGTCTACACATAAATCCTGTTTCTTTGTGGTGAGTATAGTGTGTGTTTGACACACACTCTGCCCTTATGCAAGATGCATACTGAACTATATTTCCCCATAAGCAAGCAATGCAGACTTCCCAGATTCCCAACAGTTATTTAAGTGCTCTTTAGGAAATAGCTCAAGTCGTTTATGAAACAATATTAGACTCTTTCAAGTAAGTGAACTTCTCATCCTGATTAATGAAACACTGTGTGCATGGCTGCTGAAATCATACTAATTTGTCTGTGTGTAACCTAAATATTTGCTCTTCAAAAAAATACTCAGAACTTTATCATTAATGCCTTATAAACAAGGGAACTTATTGGCTGGTGTGACAAACAAGTCCCAAGATGGTACTTACCTAGATTTTTGAAGGTCTTTATCATGCTGCATGTCACGCTGCATATCATGCTGTTTTAATAAAAAAAGATTTCTTGGTTAGATAATACTGAGAATATTGATTCTTTTTAAAGGCCTGGCAGGAAGAAATGTGTAAAGTACTATAACAGTGATGTCAGTTACTATCTAGAGCTGTGGTTGTTTAACTGTAGATGGCTTCCTTTTTAATAATTGTTTTCTTAAAAATATTTAATTTAGACTGCATTCAATGTAGAGGAAAAGTTTTAGAATAGAAAATGGTGACTATGATGCCTTCTGCCAGACTTATGTACAGGGGAACTAGAAGACAAGCTTCAAAGATCTACTTTTTTTGCTAAGAAACATAAATTTTTCACTTTATTGCAACAAAAGAAGAGGGCACTTCTTTCACTTGTATGAGCAGTGCTAGCAGAGCCCATTGCCTACATAGTTCTTGGACTTTGAGGTGGTAGTACAGAAGGTAATAGTAAGTTTACACCATGCTAAAATATGGTTTAGCAAAGCTGTCCTCTATAAAACCCATCAAATGTGATGAATTTTTCATTTCTATTAGATACATACTAAAGGCTCTGTAACTCTTCAGCAATTGCCTAAAATACTAGTACTTGCTGGGAGATTGTTTTGCTTCTGAGTTTAAAGATTTTATTTATAGAAATAAATTACTAAATTGAATTCTAACCTTGAAAGGAATTTAGGGGAAACCCTTTTGCTCCACAAACCCAGGAGGAAAAGCTCTTTTATTCTGTTCTTCAGCTTTTCTTAGTGTAGACCCTGCTAATTAACTGCCCTGTTCTTAAGGTGACAGTTCCCATTTGGCATCCTGAAACAGATAACACAATATTGCACTTCTAATTTAGTCATGGAATCACTGTCAACGTGGACAGGTGGCAAATTTTTCTTACTATCTCCTCTTCCAATGAATCATTGGGAGATTTTATAGCCAAACATGCTTCTCCAAAGAAAGCAGTACTGATGGAGAGAGGAACAATAGATGATGACCCAAGGAGATTTCAGGCAAAACCGCTATCCTATTTGTACAACCATCAAGCAGCACTACTATGATATTATTCTAAGAGAAGATCTTGGTTGTGAACATTTCTATAGTCTACAGGGCTCTTAGGAGTAGATGGAAGAATTAGTGGCACTTGAATTCCTGACCAGTTGGCTTGGGTATATTTGCCTAATTTAGATGCATTTGGGAGGGAGAGTGGATCTCATTTAGCTTCCTCTAAGGATTATATTTCTACTGAAATGCAGGGACATGATGAACATGCTAGAAGTATGTCTTCCAAAATTATTTTTGCTGTCAGATTTTGCAGTTGCCTGATAACAAAAAACAGCTTGACTTTCTTGTTTTCAGTGCTTGAAATATCACCATATTTGTTGTTCAGTCTCTTCCAGATTGCCCAAAGCACTGTTACTTCATAAACAAGGGCTCAGAAAAATCAGATTTAGCAGGAGCCTCAGTCAGTAAAATCCCATTTAGCCACCCGAAGTGTGTGCCTGGTGTAATAGAGATTCTTCGACATCAAGTGGTATATAACACTCTTATTAGCAGCTGTGTCTCTGACAAGCATATAAATGAAGGTAAATTGTGTGGTTGGAAGTAATGGCAGAGTATTAGAGAGAAACTAGCTTCTAAGCTGGGTGTTAATAGATTTACTGCTCCCTTGCCAAAGCCGTCATTACTTGTGGGGTATTTTAAGTGATAAAAGAAAAATCCTTAATTGTAGTATTACACTGTTTAATATATTTATTTTTCAATCTCCTAGGCCTGACACTTCTATAAGCATAAACTAAGTTGCCCGAGTAATGAGTCATTAGATTCTACTGTATCAGTGTTTTCTAAATTCTGGCATGGGATGAGCCAAAGAGTCCAGGTTCAATGGGTTGATACCACTAAACAGTAATTTTATTTCTAGATGATTCAGAACTGCTTTACTTTGAAGTGCTACCACACAAGAACACCAGCTTTTCTGTCTTTTTCCTTCATCCTGTGAAAGAGAATTTAGCCTGTGGTACGTGTGGAATCATTGATACTGTCCTCTTTATCGGGCTGACAAGGGACTTGGTTCTATCTAGGCTCTTGCACTACACTTCTTGGTTACAAATACATTCTAAGGGCTGCTCTCAATGGTAAGCAACCCATAAAAAACACAAAGTAGCACTTGTGTACAAATTGCTTACTAAAAGGTATTCTGTATTCAGCATAAAACAGAAAGTAAATGAAAATAGCAAGTTGTATTCCATCTTGGCCCGCAGTCAAATTATAAATTGTAACTTCCAGTATTTCTGATTTAAGTATATTAGGAAAAAGCAAGTCTTATGCAAGAGCATTGCTGCAAGCCCCTTCCCACTGACTTCAGTCTTACCTCTCTTGAAGTATCAGAATGAAAGAATGGTTTTCAATGTTTATAAAAAAATTGATTTTGAAATACTTATATTTGGTTCTTTCTTAGTGATAATTGATGTTATAACCTCCAGAGAAGTCCAATGTCACCTTCATTTAAATCCTCAAGATCCAACTCTAAATTCTAGTGATGACTTTATAGCAAGAGCTGTGAAACGGTAAGTAGTTTTATTTTGTAACAGTTGGAATGAACCTCAGATGTCCATTTAATGGAAATACCATGTGTGTTCACAATGCCATAAACTCAGTAACCACAAAGCTTCACTGTAGTAAAAAGATAGAGTAGTGACAATTAAGTTACTTTAGTGTCTTAACTCTTTCAAAAATTTTAAACATTGAAAGTGATACAAACTGTTTCTTTCTAGTAGAAAGCATGTGGGGCAAGGAAAGACTTCTGAATGAAGAGAGCTTTACCTTTTATAAAAATTCTTTTTTCTTTTGTAAACATGCTTTTCTGAAGCCTCTAGCTGATGACAGTCACATGACCGGTTTAACTAGGAATAGCATGGAAAGGACTTTTTCCACATCTACCTACTATCAATCAGTGCTTCTTTTCATCAAGTGAGGGGTGTATAGCATGTCTACAACGCTGTCTCTGTTTTCTGAAACACAGTCCAAGAGAGCCAAGTTGGTCTGATATATGAATGTAGGCTAGAGAAAGGACTGAGAGCACTAGCTAACTTGGCATAAGCTAGTATAGAACCATTATCTGTTTGATGACAGCAAGATCAATGCAGGCTGGATTTTGAACCTGTTTAATTATCCTGCCCTGTCTTAAGTCACAGGATACTATATACCATCCCTGGAACCACATAACTCTATTGTCAAAAACCTCTGTTAGTGTAGATAGTGTTTTAGAGAAGATAAGTTCCTGTCTTATGCAAAACATGAAAGTTACAACTATAAAGCTGAGCAAGGATGAATATATTTCATTAATATTAGCTTGGGTTTTTCATTAAAAGCACCCTTATGACTTTTTTACCAAACCCTTCCACTCTTTCTATCAAGCTTCTTTGCTGGATCTTTGAGTTTAGTGATGCACTGATTCCATTGTTTCAACATATGTTTCTGGTATAGCACGTGTAGTTATATTGTAGTTACACTGTTAACACCTATCAGGTTGTAAAGGGCAAAAGGATGCAAGATGGTAGTGCTGTTTTTCACCATTCCGGGGTCATCCATCATTCATTTTCATCATTCAGGCGTCATCCACAGTTTGAAAAAAAAGTAGTATATTGAAGAAAGGATGAAGTCTGTAGTAGTAACTAATGTTCTATTTCCTCCTTCAGCTGCATGTCAGTCCCAGTTGTCATGAGAGCTATTTTCAGGAATGCTGCCAAGGTGAAAGCTGATAGTGAAACACAAGACATGGAAGTAGACACAGAAGAAAAACCTAAATCACCACGTGAGCAAATTACAGATTCTAATAGTCTTGAAGAAAGTCTTTCTGTGGCTGGTCAGCAAGATTTAGTAGTGACAGATAAGCCAAGTATTACAGACAGCCCAAACCAAAATGTCTCCACAGCCAAACTGGAAACTCTGGGTAGTAACATGGAAAAAAGTAACTCCACAGTGAGCACAGAAACTTTGTGCAGAGTGGAGGAAAGTAATTCCACAGCTAGTACAGCAGCTGCTATGATAGATAATTAAAACACACAATCTATTGTTTGATAATCAAAGAATAAAGAAATATTTTCCCTGGCATAGCTTGCTTTTGCAGAAGTAGTTGGAAAGAACTTGGCAAGCTCACTGTCTACTTATTAATTTGTGAATGGAGTTTCCTCTTTGCACACCATTAAATACACAGGAATAATACTCTAGAATTTGCATTTTTAAACTTCCCAAGTTTGGAAAGTCTATCACTGCTCTAGTAACCTTTATTTTTGTCTGCACCATATCCTACCACAGTATGGAAGAAATTTGTCTACCGTATGTGATACAGGCTGTAACACATGCACTTGTAGAAAAGTAATGTTTATCCATTTCAGTGTTCTGCTAAATAAATTGAGAAAAAGCAGACTGCTTGAACAATTTTGTACATACATAATAAATGCAGACAGCTGTATTTGTCCACTATTTCAGAAACAGATTCAATAAGAGACTCTTAACTGCAGTTGTGTTTACCCCTAATGCAGAAGTGGTACTGAATGGCAGCCAAACTTAAAATCTACCAACTCCATGGCAGGATAATAGTCTTTAGTAAGAAAATTGTAAACTTGGTCTCTGAAAATAAGTAATTTTTACCTTAGCTTTTTGTGACCTCAAATAAAAAAATTAAATCACAAAACAGTTTTATAAAGTATAGTTTAGTCAGCTTTTGAAAATTTCAGTTTGTCTCTGTCTAGATCTGCTTTGTCTCAGACATGAAGTTACAAGCAACTTAAAACAAGTAAACTCCTAACTTACTGTAAATCAGTTTAATTAGTGTAAGACAGAGATAGGCATTCACAAAGACCTTGTGACCACAGCAATTTGCAGCTACAATTAAGGCAAGCAACAGGAAAAGGACTCAAATGTAGAAGGTTGGCACAGAAATACAAAGTTGTCAGAAATATGCGTATGTGGCTGACACCATATTTCTAAAATAAGCTGAATAAGCCTGGCTTCCTTGAAGAGTTTAGGAAAAACACTATGAGAGTGAGGGAAAGAAAGTTCAGGCTAGAGGGCCTGGCAAAATAAATACAAAAATAACACAAGGAAGTTCATTAGACTGGAAACATGTTCAGTGTGGTCTAACAGGGTAAGAGTAGATGGTATAACATTAAAACAATGAAACTGTCAGTAATTCTGCATTTGTGGACGATGGAGTGTTTTCAGCAAAAGTGAAATGAATAGAACCGTAGGAAGAGGAAAAAAATAATTAACTGTGAAAGTGCACTGCATAGTAGACACAAAATACGAAGAATTTGACAAAAGCTGAAAAATTCCTATTTTTATATAGTGACTAGAGAGAGTCACAGCACTCTAGAAATCAGCAGCAAATCCTGTTCTGTTTTGCATAGAGTTGGCATATCATCATCGTCAGTTTATTCTGCAAAAATAGCTTGTCCATAGCACTGGGCATTTAAGTTTTAGATATTAGAGGGGACGTATTTAGAGAGGCTGTTTAAGGGACACATTCCATTTCCAAACTACTGCCAAAAGACAAAGTGAGGATGAAACATCAGCTTCTGATGCAGAACAGAAACATGCAGTAAATCTTTGCAGAGCTTTACAAGCAAGAGGGTTTTTGCCAGGATTTACAGAAATTACCTCCACTGGGAAGTATCAAAATCAGATTTCCCTGAATTGAAGTGATGCACCAGCCTGTACGTGGTCCGCAAACTGAGAATCCAATCCAGCTGAGAATTTTTAATACAGAAAACAGAAAAACTAATGTTCCAGTTGCTGGACGTGATGGAGTATATCCAGTGATAAACCCAGTTGCTCTACTAGCCAAATAGTCTGCTTTTTAACCCAAGCAAGGGTTGACTCTTCAGGATCTGTACAGAGCTTTGCCTTGCTGCACTCACACTGCAAGGAACCAACCTCACCATTATTTCTACAAATGTTTTCACCAGAGCTGCCAGCACCTTCATGTTTTCCAGCTTTAACTTCATTGTACTCTGTCGCAGCTGGAGCTGTGTGATTAAGGTCCATATCCTGAACAGAATCTAAAATGTGTCCGAGATGTGGCTGTTGTTCAGTAGAATTCAGATACTTAAGCATATCTTCTTCATGCTTTCCAACCACTTCAAGAAGATTATTTATCTTAGTTAAAGCAGAATCATGTCCATTAAAATGACACCAGGATAAGAGAGCACTGAAAAGTGAAAAACAACAACAAAAAAGTGATTATATGTACCCCCACAGACCTCCAGTTGTTGAAGAGAGACAGCAATGTGACAACATATCTATACTATATAAATATATTTATGTTTCATTCACATTTTCTGGGAAATTCAAGCAGTAGAACTGAATATTAAGCTTAAAGATATAGATTCAGATAATTTTGGAAGAGCAACTGAAGGAGGATTTTTTAAGAACGATCACTCTACACCTGGGTAGGCAATCCTTTGTATTCAAGACCTGAGAATTCTCAGGTTGCTCACTTTAGACAGATTTACAATGCACTTTCTTTTTTAAATTAAACTAAATTAAAAACTGCATGCACGCTCCCTCCATACACACCCTCCACATGCACATGACCTTAAGGTGATGGTAACCTACTTCAGGGTTCCTTTGAACTGGCCACATGTAACCATCAGCTCAGCACCGTGTCTGTAACCTTGATTAAAGCCTTCCTGGAGTGCAAGTTCTTTCCCAGCCTCAACTCCATCCCTATAGCCTTCCTATAATAACAGTAGTGAAACAGGTTGTTCACAAGATGAAAAATTGGACATACGACAATTTCATAACAATAAAAAAAAAGTTTAAACAAGCATTCAGTCTCTTAAATTACAGCTTCTAGATTTGAACATCCCTCCCAGTTATTCCCCCACTGCCAACCCATAACATGCTTTTTGCAATACATTATGATTTACTGATCTGTAAGATCCAGTTCCTTCCTAAAAGATCCCCAGAAAGTCAGAAAATAAGTATTTGTAGAAACATCAAAAATAAGACAAAACTGCAGGAAAGCATGCTTGATTTTATGATGACCAAATCCTCTATGAAAAATTCCTTAAAGAATACCACACATAGATTTCTAGACATCTAAAAATACAATGGCTGCAAAGCCTTCCTTTAACAGAGGTACTCAGCTGTCTGTAATCCATCTACCTGTTTTCACAAAATGAACTATTTGGCCTTGTTTTCTGTTTGCCAGATCTCACTCAATTCAAGAGTTATACTGAAAAAAGATGGTGATGGAGTGAGCCACGTATAAATACACGTAACATTGTGATTGCTTTCTGCAAGAAACAGTGAGTGATTGTACTGTAAATTAATTTATTTATATTCTAACCACATAATGTAGAATAACTCTTAACTTTTTTCACACCAAAATTGCAAGTTATGAGAGTGAAAACTTCTGGTTGCTCGTGAGAGAAGAAAATTGGCGGCCTTGCTAGAGAAATAGCCAGGAACAAGAATGTGTCTTTATTTTGCCCAACATACAGCTCTAACCTCAATAACATTTTATGATTTTGCAGTATTCACTCATAAAATACCAGAGGGATTTGTGTAAGAACACTAAACAGCCCCTTAAGAAAACCAGTCTTTCCAAGTGACTCAAATGCAGGAAACTTTTCCCTTGAGAATAATACAAGAACTCTGTTGTAATGCCTTTCCTCATCAACAGCCTATGCAACAGCTTCAATTCATGTTCCTCAGCCAAATGCTGTTCACCCATGAGCAGAGGAGCCCCATTGACCCTACTCTGAATGATAACGTACCTGTTGAAGTAACCTGAGTTTATGTACTTGTTTTGTTCCCTGTAGAGTTCCAGGGAGGGAAAGGCTGTAGAAACCAGCCTTCTTAACATATATTTTTCACCAGGAGAACAAATAAGCCAAAGAACTACCCAGACTGCAAAATCCTATTGTGGTTCCGCATGGAGTCACACATCTTCCACCTGACTGATGAAGAACTCTACTTGAAAACTCAAACATCTCGTATTTCTTTGTTAGCACTGTTTAGCTGTGTTGCTATCTACAAGTGGTATGCCTACAAGTACGAAGCAAATAGCTGACATCAGAATTCAGCACTGCCTTTTACAAAGGAACATGGTTGCATAGAAGGAGCCGATGTCTTCGTAAAACAGTACTTTTCTCTGATGACTACTAGGATAGAGCCTCTGTAAACCCCTGCTAAGTTTTCCTGACATTCAGAAGCAGCTATGCCACAATGACTTTTAAGCAGTAACTCTTAGTTTTCCACTTTAAATCAGCCATATGTATAACAAGGTATGTATCAGTAAACCTGAAATGGTTAAAAAGACTATTAAATCATTGTTATAGAAATACCTTCAATCTTTTTTTCATGGTGCTGTTCCATTCTTTCTGTAGTAGATACATCTCATCTGCATCTTCATCAAATATATCCTCACTGGATCGGCTGACTGCAACTTGTACCCAGGACATAACAGCAGTGATGACTGTGAACTCTGTTTATGTAGTAAAAAAACCACTCAGAAACTACCAAAAGTCCCTCTGGCTAAGTGTCAGATTAGGCAAAAAATGTGAGTTCTGAGGAGAAGTCATGTCAGGAGCTGATTATTCAACCCATACATTTGTTTCCACATGGAAAATAGATGCTGTTGACCATCAGGGTGCATCTGTCAAGAGAAGACAGATCATCATTGGTAAAGCAACTTCTGTAATTTACAAGGAGAACTTAAGACAATAGTTTCTTCCTTTCTTATGGCAGTGACATGAATATGCACGTCTAATTAGGATTTCTAAATATTGCTAGTACATGAACACTAAGCAGAAAAAACTTTATGACTTAATTCTGAAAGCAGGTGACAGACAGTCCCATATAGTATCCATATGGTGCATTAAGTTATACACACAGGTAACTGCCTTCAGAGTCAATAACTGGCAAGGACTTTCACCTTTGATTTTCAGTTTCCTGGTTATGCCAAATAATTAACCATCTTAGAAACCTTGAGTAGAAATACCCCTTTACACAGGGTATTTCCAAAAGATGGACCCAATTTCACAACGGCAACACGTCACACAAAAATTTACAAACGGTTTAACAAGTAACCAAGTTTCAGTAACCTTTTTATAAATGCTCTATGTTCTCTCCACCTGCTGTACAGACAACATCAAGCCAATAGTTGAATTTGTGAACAGTTATTTCAAATTGGGTCCATCTTTTGGAAACACCCTGTAGTTTGAATAAATTATAATTCTAATATACGCTATATATATTCTAATAATAAGTTCTATTGCAGAAGGAAGAAGACAGAACTGGATTATTTCGTCTTTTCCACTGAAGAAAACCTTAAGAGGCCACTCACAACCGATTCATTGCACGGGTGGAAGTTCTCACAACCCACAAACGCTGTTTTCTTGCAGAGGCACCAGCGGCTCCCGGGGAACCGAGGGCCTTAGGTCCCACCCCGCACTCGGCCACGCCGCTTGCCCGGGACACAACCGGCTGGAACATCGCAATCTGCAGGCTCCCTCCCCGCGGGATGCGGGGCAGAGGGGAACCCACCGTCCACACACCCTGCACAAACCCCGGCCGAGCCCACAGGTCCCCCGCCACGGCACCGGTCAGGCCCCGACCCGCCATTTCAGGGCCGGCTGCTCAGCCCGGCAGACACCCAGCTTCCCTAGAAGTGGCTACGGTGCGAGAAGCCTTCCTCTTTCCCCGGCCGCAGGCGCAGCCTCACCTCACCTGGCCTCGCTTCTCCCGGCCGCTCCCCCAGACTCCGCCGCCAGCGCAGCCCCTCACCCCGTCCCCTCACCCCAGCCGCCGTTCGCTGGGAGCCGCCATCTTGGCTGAGGGCAAAGTGGCTTCTCTGCCGTCGGAAGCAATAGGGGAGCGACAGCCATGTTGAGCGAGGGCAAGGGCAGGGGAAGCCCCAGGTAAACGGCCGCCATCTTAACCAGCTACCCTGTGGCTTCAAAGCCCGTGTGAGACTGTGGAAGTGGGCGGCCATCTTGAGTGCGGGCGCAGCCTCACATCCTCCTCAAGGAGGCGGGACGCGGTGGCCGGGCCGTCGGGCCCTCTAGCCCGCCGAGAAGGGCAGTTCAGTGGCGGAGGCCGGGCTCTGGGGGGAAGGAGAGAGCCGTCTCTGTGAGCCACACTCCCGACTTGCCAGGGCGAAGGCGTGTGGCTGCCCCAGCCCTTCTTTCCACAGCGCCCCCAGGCCAACCCCGAGGGAGCGTGTTTCCCAGGCGTGGAGGTTTCGTCCTCTTTTCAGTCATAAATTGTGGAATTTAAAAAAAACCCACAAACCTCTGCCCTGTTGGCTTCTGAATCCTCAAGGTGCTTGTGTGTCAGATGTGCCCTCAGGCTGTCCTCTACAAGATTTAGGCATTATAATAATCATCATTTTTAATGTGAAGGGTGCCAGCAGGAGTCAAGTGTTTCATCACTTGCTTCTACTAAATGGTAATACCCTTTTGACATAAATACAACAATATAATGGGTTTTTTTTTTTTTTTTTGGTGTGTGCTGCGTTTGGCTTAAGAGCATGAGTTTAAAGTTGTTTAATCACAGAATGTCAGGGATTGNTGAGAAGAAGTTTCTTCTCATATTTAAGTGGAACCTCTTGTGTTCCGGTTTATACCCATTGCCCCTTGTCTTACCATTGGTTGTCACCGAGAAGAGCCTGGCTCCATCCTCGTGACACTCACCCTTTACATATTTATAAACATTAATGAGGTCAATCTTCTTAAACATAATAAAAATCAACCTCCAATTAAAGTTGTATTTCTCCAGATTGCTGAATCCTGTTCCAGTAAATGTCCTCATGCCCTGGGCGCTTCTGCAGGTCCCTGAGTGGGACCACATTTGCTGCTGGTCTGGAGAGGCCGATTCCCCATTCACCAGCCTGGCTGCAGTACCACATTCACCCCCGTGGCTGCCCAGTGTCCCAGCTCCTGTGCCAGGGAAGGCTGGTGGCAGCAGGGACACAGATGACAGCAGAGCCTGTCCTCGCATTGTGAGTGCTGAGGGATGAATGGCTGCATGCTGTGACTCGCTCAGCCACAGCACTCTCGTTCCCCTTGTCCCTCTTGTTTTGCAGAGACAGGCTGTGTTCCTGCTCACAGTGCTTCTCGGATGCTCGCTGCTGGTTGCGTGCTGAGGTATGAGTGGCTAAATAGCCCAAATCTGTCTGGAAACTTGTGTGTCAGCGGGTGAAATGACACTGATGCCTCTGGATGGCCAGAATCATATATATCTGTTCCTTAATAGTTACTATACGTGTCCATGACTGCTGATTTCCTAGCCCAGTTCTATCACTTACACCTCCTGTCTGATAAAGGCTTATTTAGCTAGCTCTACCCTTTTTTTTAAATAGCAACAATGCTGAATATAGCCTGAACGCACAAATGCACAGTCACAGAAAAGCCTTCTAGCAACAGAAACTCGTGACTCCTCATGACGGGTCATAATGATGCTATTAAATGTGTGTTAACCCTTTGCTTATTACCCCTATGCCTCTTGCTCTTCTAGAAAAGATACACAGGTCATGCCTCAGGGTCACTCTGTCTCCCAAATTCAAACTATCATCTCGGTCTCACAGTCTTACATTTACTAAAGCTGGTCATTCCATACAGATGTTTGCTTAAGATAAACCCTTATAATAATGAGAAACAGTGAAGGAAGCTCATATTCCCACCCCTTTGTCTTAGTATTGGGTGGACAGTTCAGTGAATCATATTGTGTACCAAGAGCAGCATGTTGGGGTATGAAGTACAGGTGTAACTTGAAGACAAATTGATTGTATGCTGATATGCTGATATGCTGATGGCTTTGACAGGGCTGCTGGCAGGGTTTGAGGGTGAGGTTTAGTGCCTCAGGGAGTGGATGTTTTCAACACCTGTGTGTGTTCTAAATAAGGCAGTGTCCACATATTATGGCAGCACTTTGTAACAACATATGCCAAAGGATCAAAACACAAGAACTATATTTCACAGGCTACAACCAAGTTCTGGTATTTTTTGTAGAATAATGAAAACTTACCTGAAAATGTGAAAACCAAGGAAGTAGTTGATTTGTGACCCATTGTAAGTTTGTCACGGCCATATCTAAGATTAAAAACTGGCTAATTTTAGGCTTATGGTATCTGCTATACCAAAGGTGCCTCCGAGCCATGAAGAAGCTTTGCTGAGTAGTTTCTCCCTGCACACCTGTAGTACTGGGGAGAGGTTCCAGAGGGGGAGTGCACGGTGATGAGAGCTTAGGACTACCAAGGGGTTGCAGGAGATTATTACAAAGGAATTCTGTCTGCTGCATCTTAGCAGTCAGGTTTGACATTAAGCCATCAGCCAAGAGAGATAGTCAAAAGTAAAATATATGAACATAGTAGCATGGGCTGCTCCTTTACACCTTCACATAAAGCATTGCTCCTATTCAGGTCATTATTATACATTCTTGTCTTTCAGTCATCAGTGTGTCAAACCCAGACTGACGGGAGCAGCCAATGGATTTCATCATGATGCACAAAGACCCTTCAAGATTTCAAGCTTCTTTGAAGGGTGGTTGATTACCGTAGCTAGGACTTGTGCTGCTTATGGGCTACTCTGTGGGGCAGGATGATCACATTCTCACTAGGACAGTTTCTATTGCTGTGTACTGCTGTCTCTGGCAGAGCTGATCTAAGGCTTGTGAAGGGCCCAGGGCAGAGGACTATTTACTCCATAAGTTATTGTCCATGCAGTGCTTATTGTTATGGACTGATAGAACCATGTTTCATTGTCTCTAATTTTTGGAGTAATATGATCCTTTTAAGAAATCACAGCTCTTAAATGGTATTTGGGTGAATTTCGTCAACACTTAAGTCAAGGTTCACTTATTCTCTGTAGTAAACAAGACTAAAACACAGCGGGAAGAGTAAGCTATTGAGATGTGAGGAGAATGAAAACAGTCAATATTGGATAAGGATAATATATGCATTGTCACCAAACATGGCATAAAGTTTCTGAAGAGCCTTAAACTGCAAGTGCCTCCCAAAGTGTGTATTCTGCCTATGGTCTGGTCTGTAGTCTTTTTCAGGTATCCAGCTCTACTGACTGGTCAGATTTGAGGCTGTTTTCCTTGAACATGGTGAATGAGAGGGCACTGGTAGGACTGCCTACAACAGCAACAAGGCAGACACGCTCATACTCACACACAGCCTACGTCTCTGTCCTGATCTGGCTCTCTGTGCATTTTTCCTTCACGCGAGGCCTGGTGGGGTTCTGTACTTCTGGCTGGGTGTTGCAACAGTGATACAGTGACCTCCAGTGCTTAAATCCTTTGCTTCCAGACCTACCACAGAAAAGGAAACAGTGAGCTAACAGGTTGACAGCAAGGTCATAGGCTTAACGAGGTTTTAAATATTGCAATTCACAGAACAGGAGACTACAGTGACTGTAAATTAAACAAGAAGGTTAAAATAAACCTCTAGGATTAACGATTATTACCAGGGCACAGTAATAAACATTTCTGTGTTTTTCTGTAACATGTCTTATTCAGGGTATTAAGGCAATTTACTAGTAAAGCCCTATCACCCTCTTGTGAAGAAGGTAATACACAGGAATCATTTCCCTGTTTTTTGTGTAATAATTTCTCTCTTATTTAATAACATGTGATAAAATTACACAACACTTTAGGTCAAAATGTCTCATTTAATGTCAGAAGAAAATGGTAGAATATGGAAACTAAATATTCATGAATATATCAACGGTAAATGTCTAACATTTGCTTCAAAGCACCACAGGAATCTTAGTAACCATTTTGCTATTATTTCTCACACAAGTGTTTTCAAGGGAGGGGATAGTTTCCTCCCTCTTCCTTGCTCTGTATTACCAAAGCACAGAATTTGATACTTAAATGTTGCAACAGAGCAGTTTTCCTTCTTGTGGAATTGTTACCATTTCAGATCCTGGTAAAACAAACAAACAAACCAACCAAACAAAACCCACAAACAGCAAAAACACAAAAAGACCCCAGACAAACAAAAGCAAAGCAAAGCAAACCAAAACCAAACCACCAAACCCCTTCCCTAAATATTCCATGGACTGACAGCAGTTTGGCTTGTATGGAATTGTAAGTGGAAGTGGTTAGGCAAAAGAATATTTTTTTTTCTCCCTGCTTTCCCCAGGCTTGCTTTGAACATCCCTGAGGAAGCCAGGCTTGCAGTGTGAAAAACTGTACTCTGAACTGTTGCATACTAAACAGAGCAGCAGGTACAGTTTATTAACACCAACGCAGTTCTCCCCACTCTATGTCATTTTCCTTGGTTTGCTCCTCAATTGAGTGAAATTTTTTGTCCCCAGATATAGTCCATATTTTCATTCTGGAACTTCAATAACAACCCAAACATTGCAAAAAAGATGGTATGGCTGAGCTCAAAATGAGCTGTATACACATTCCAGTTCAAGACTAAATGCTGACAGAAGAGAGTGTAGGATGAGACTATTCTTTTCAGAATATACAACAGAGATGCAAAGAAAGATCATTGCTAATTGTCTTCAATGTGTTGACAGTGAGCTTTTTACAGTCTGAAATTTCACATGAACAGAAAAAGTTTATGTCAGTAAGGACAAGAAAATGTAATAAATTCTACATTTTAGTTGTGTAGCTGAATTGTGTGTCTACTGAATATCAGTGACGAGTCTGACTGGTTTTTTGTCATCAATCAATCAGGACCTCGTAGCTCTGTGACTCGGATATCCTTCAATAAGATTTTTCTGCCTTATTGATACATTTTTGGATGCAGAACTGCCTTTTTTGTTTGAATAATAACAAATCATAACACGCAAATAATTACTGTGAATGTAATTGGTCCAAGGATAATGCTGCGTTCCGCATACGAATTTCCCCAGTGAGTTGCATCTCTATTCAAATCACACAGACTTTATATCACACTTGTGTTGCTCCAATGGGAGAGAAATGCCGGCTCTTTTCCTTTGGTTAAGAGATGAATTGCCCTCTCTGTTTTATCCCTTGTATAAACTCAGGCAAATGATGAAAAACTGCAGGAATAGCAGCTGTACAATGCTGATGCAATTGTCTGAAGTGAATGGAACTGCTAGAAGGCATAAAACTTGTGGAGTGCAGCGATTTCTTTGGCACCTGAAACCATGAGAAAACAATTGTTTCAGTGACAATGCAGAGTCTCTGAAAGGTGGAGGTTATGACAAGGGTGGTTAAATGGTGGCTTTTGTATTGCATGTGGATTGTGAACAATTCCAGTACAGCATGTATGCCATATCTGCCGTGTATAATTGGTTGTTTGGCTGTGCTTAGCACAAAGGCTGCTGGGCAATTGATATCCTCAGCTGTGCAAGAAAGTGAGCTGGCATGGCTGGGCCTCTGGGGACCCAGTTATACAGTGGGGCTGGCTCCCTCCCCCAGGGAGCTACAGCCCCCTGCAGAGCCATTGTCACCTGTGAACTGCTGCTGGAGCTCTCTGAGGAGGGCCTGCTGGATGAGAGAAAGCAGTTGCCTAGGACAGCATATTGCTGGGTATGGCAAAATGTTTATGCCTCTTTTGCTCATTTTTACCTCGTAACTGCTGCTGCAGCCAGGTGGGGTGTTTGGCGTTACTACACTGCCCTTGACAGGGCAGCTGGGCAGTGACTTTCCCATCTTCTCGCTCCCTTCTTTCTCCCGTTCTCAGTCATGTCTTCTTAACCAAAGCTGGAAGAACAAGTACCACTTTGCTTACGCGTCAGGATGCTGTTGGCCTTTTTGGCCACCTGAGTGGTGGCATGTAGCTAAATGCTCAGGGATTTGTTGTCCTGCCAGCCCTTGAGTGTGGTCTTACCACTTCCCTGGGTTACTGTCTCAGACCTGCAAGTACAGATATGCTCATCTTTTGCAATTATCATCAGTGTCACTGGAATGTGCTACCTTCAATAGCAACCGCAGGTGCCACGCAGCTAACAGATCAGGGAATTTGTCATTTAAACATGATGACCCATTGCATGTGACGTGTCTCGAATATTACTCACTATTCTGGAAAAGACTGAGCATGTTTACTCAGAGTTACTCCACATTTATTTCACAGGACTTCACCATTTACATTTACATGCAGTTACCTGCCTATACTTTGCCGTAGTATTTTGCTTAGGAGCAGTTCATTCGATCCAGAGCTAACCCACCATCTAAACAAGTAACATTAGATACTTTTTTTTGTTGAATTATTGTGGTCTGTATCTGTCACCCTGATTTATGCTGAGAAGCACATTGCTTTTCAGGTAGTTATTGATTTCTGTGGGTTTGCACTAAGGGTAATGCAGTTCTCAGTGTGCAGGATCACAGAGAAGTTGAACTTCCTCATCAAATTTTCAGCAGCAGAAGACTTGCTAGCTCCTTAAGAAAACTGAACCGACAGTGGTCATGTTACAAGCTCAGGTCCTGTCTTTAGAGTAAGCATATGATACATTCAAGGTCCGAAGCCGCCTTTCTTTGCTCATCCAAAAGCTGCAATGAGTGGCTCAGTGGGATATGTCAGGCAGGCTTGGCTCATAGTTTAAATAGCAATAAAGAGCTTTGAAGTTCTTCAAGGAACTAGAAAAAAGAGCTATGAAGTACCCTTCTGTTTTGTGAAATAAATGAGGTCATTCCTTCAGCAAAACCATGTATTGGATTTTGCCACTGACTCAATGCATCATCTGACTAATTGTGACTAAACAATTTTACAAGTTATGCAGCAATTACACAGCAAAATCAGAATGAATTCAACACCACCTGAAGGCTGAGAATCAAATTCCATGGCGATGTGACAGGCACTCTTAAGTTACAAGGAATGTAAGGGAAACTGATTTGAGGCAATTTGTGCACAGAGATGGCAAAAAAGCTCTCTACAGAAATGGGCTATTTAATTTTATTTCTTCCTAAACTCAGATTCCACTCATTTATCTTTCTAACTCCCATACAGATATCAATTCCTCTGAGAAACACATCTCACTGCAACTGCTTTGTTTGGGTAGTTCAACTGGGCTGAAAAATAAATCTCAAAATGGAAACTGTATTATAATTTTAATTATGTAGCAATTGCAAACTGATCACATTGTAGATTGTAAGGTTTTAGAGTATCAACTGTCTGTGGGATATTAGTATCAGAGTCTATTCCTCTTACTTCTAAATATGGTATAAACTGAAATTAACTGTCAGTTCTGTTCCCAGAACTTTATAAAAATTATACATTCTAGGGTCTTTTTCTAAATAATGTAACTGATTTTTTTTCTTTTTGTGAACTATCATATTCTATTGAGGACCACCCTTTATCACAAACTTTGGCAAAGGCATTTCCAGTTTATTAAAGAGACTACAATTTAATAATTTTGCCAAGGAGAATCTTCAGGTCCTCTGAGAATCATCTTAGCGCATGTGGAATAGGTCCCTTTTTAATAGCAAGAAAGCAAGTAGTGTATAAATATTGTACTAATGTGCTGAGGACTACATTTTATCTTCATGCAATATTAGCTCCTCAAGAAAATTCTCAGCATATATTAAGGCAGAAGATGGTGTAGTCTGTGATCATTTGAAAATGTCAAACCTTGTTTTGTCTGTCCCTTCTACCCCCATATTCCTGTGCAATGGCTGTTTTCTCTTTTCAGAAGCTAAAGCAACACAGACAAACCTTCTTTCCTGAATGATGGGGTAATGAAAATTAATAGTAGCACCTACAAACACCATTGATTTTTTAAAATCTCAAAGACCATATCTTTGTATCTGAAAGAAGCGTATGTCTGCTGGTTGTAATAAATATAGGTATGCATGTATACCCTGATACCTACGAGCATTGTCTGCAGACTCTGAGGAGCTCAGGGGCATATTTCAAATTCACTTCAGCAAGGGAACCAGGCTGTGTTATAAGGATTTCGTAAAAATCCATCCCTTAGAATCTTGTAAGTAATCTCTTGGATATCCTACAGGCTTTCTTTCATAAAGCTTTCAACACAGGGTTGAGTGGGCTGCACACGTGTGTGTGAAGCTGCCCTGATTGAAATGCCAATATTCTCTCTCTCCCTGTGCTCTAAAATTTACTATTGCAATAAAACAGAAGCATTCCCTTGCATACCAAACTGAAGTGGCTATGAAGAACAACCACTGAAACCCCTCATTTATTTCATGGTTTCGGTTTAATTGACATCAGTGTTCAGTCCTTTCTACTGGTCTATTCATTGTCTCCCTCTCCTGGAGATTCAGTCTGAATTCGGTGTGCAGCAAATTCATTACTGAACCGCAGAACCTTCCCTCTCTGAAAGGAAGGGGAAAGAAAGAAGTCCCACTGTAGTTAGAATCACAAGCATCTAATCTTTGTTTTGTTTTTTTTAAACTTGCAGGTATTTCCCACAACACCCACGGCAAGCAACCCACAATATCTCCCAGTCCAAGTCTCTGCTGAGGGAGAATATGTTAAGAGGATATTTATCTACCTCCCTGACTGCAAATAACCAGTGCTAGAGACACTGTAATACAAATATTTTTGAATAATTCATGAAATGATTGATGGGCAAAAAATATTGCAAACACTGTATTTTAGGCATATTATTTAATCAGCAGCAATAAAACCGCTCATTTTTTAAAGAACATGAAGAATTTATTTTAATAGTAAAGGATGAGAATTCCTGTAATGCATGATTTGTAGGAATGACCCAACCAGCTCTAATCAGAGGCCGGGGAGCACGCGTGTGAGTCACATGCAGTGTGCAAGTATCTAGGCAATGATGAGAGGAAAAATGAGTTGCTCAGAATGGTGAATGGTCACTGGTACCCACCAGTCCTTCCACAAGAATGGGGCTTAAAAAGCATTTGCAATTAGGGTAGGAGAACTGTTGTGGTGTAAAACAAAGAGAGCAGGGAGGCAGATTTGGCAAAATCTTGCTACACTTGAGGCAATAAAAACAAAGATCACCTGTAGAGCATAGGAAGAATGATATGAGGGGCACAGTACATGGAGCGTAGCCTCCACATTAATGCAGTTTCTTGGGGAAAAATGTTGGGGGAAGGATATGGTAACATATTGGAAAGTACTGTGCTACAGAAGATACTTTTAAATATTGAACACACAACCGTTTTAACAGTCTTTTAGGAATAGTGCAGACTGTGTGGGAAAAGATCCCCCAAACCCCAGCATTCTGGTAGCTTTTCCTTCTCTGGTAGCAAATCCTTCTCTAAATCTCTTTCTGACATTCATATGTTACTTGTGGGAACCACATAGCCTTAGAGCTCAGCTGTGGTAAGGATGGTAGAGTGGAATAAGATGATTATGAACTCTAGGATAACCACCAAGAAGCAATTAATTAGTTGCCCTTGCAGCTCACCCCATTTCTAAAATGTGTGAAAAACAGGGTAAAAATCTGGGGCATCTGCCAGTGGGATTTCATAGCAGATGCCTCATCAATGCTATACAGCACACCAGCATGAGAGCTTACTTCTGGTGAAAGCAGAGCCATTCATCAAGATGGAGCAACTTTATTGTGGCTTCTGTACATGAGAACTTAGAAAAAGTACAAACACTTCACATGACGTGTGGCTAAGTAGAACAACAGTCTCAACTTCTACTATGGGCTTAGATTCTGAGTTGGTACCTGGTTAGGAGTCAGTAGATTCAAAGTAGCTGAGCCCAATCAAAAAGGTGAGATAGATGGTAAATTCTACTCCGTTTAGTGGACATTTCCTAAGTATTTAGTCCTTTTGTTAAAAAAGGTACAGTGTAAAAATATCTACAGAACCTTAAGCCCTGCAAAAGAACACTCTGCTACTAAATAATGCAACAGCACGCATCATATGTACATTAACTATCAATCACTAATTTGAAATTATCTGAAATTTGAAATGGTTCTGAAATTATATCCATTCCGCTGTTTGTTCTCTATACATTTGTAAGGGGAGTTTTGTGAGCTTTCTTTGGTTTAAACTCTTGATTTTGATGTTTTTCTTTGCAGTCATTAGAATTAAAACAAAATGGAAGAACAGGAGATAAGTCATTATGCATTTGAGATGACTGTCAGGAATGGAAAAAAAGAAAGATTCCTTGAAGTGAGAATAAAACTTTTATTTGGCAGATTATCTACTGGCTTCTAAATTTTCCTCCTGAGAGGAGAGTACACGGGAAGTAACAGCATATTATGTCTTTGTGTTCAGCTAGCTGTTAGCAGATTTGCAAGCTGTCCAGGCCATCCCTTCAGTAGCCCTCATACCCTGTTTTTGGGCAGCAGTGTGTGACACCAAGGCATGGGCCTTGGCTGAATATTTTGCTTTGCTGACATTGATTCAACAATCCACTGACTCAGTGGGCAGGATTTCAACACCTGTGCCCCAGCCAAGTGCAGGGCACAGCACAGCCCAGCCCTCGATGTTTAATTACAAGGCGTGGGTTGCTCAGCAGCATTTTATGTCTGTGACAAAAAGAAGCTTCATTCAAGTCTTGGTGGGTAATTGATGTGTTACTCCTCCTTTGCTGGATCAGAAGTAGTGGCCTGACTTTAACCGCGTCACTGTCTTCCTGCTCTATACATTTCCCCTCTCTGTAGCAGAAAGCAAGGAACTTTATAGATTCTAAAGCTAAAATAACGATTTGTGTATGCACACGAAACGCATTTCCCAGTACAGTGCCACAGATAAAAATCACAACAAATGTACTTTAGAGTAAATGAATGAGTGAAATTTAAGACTGATACTGCAAAATATATTTGGACTGGCTTTTTTTTTTGGTGGGGGGAACTCATTAGACTGTGAAAATTAATCACACTGTGCATAGTACCCTACTGGCAAGACATTACTCACTGCAAAATAATTCTGTTGTTTTGGGACTTTGCATGTATACTAGATTGATGGTGATTCAGTGTTTATTGAAATTTTTGGTTCGCATCTCATTTATGTTTATGCCCGCCAGATGGTCTTTATTTGTCATAGTATTTCTTGGGATTTTTTTTTTTAATCCTTGATTTGAGTGTCTGCATGATGAAGATGCTCTATAGTGAAAGAAGAAATTGAGCAGTATTAAACATCACAAAGGACAAGTGATTGCTAAGGGTAAAGAAAGCAGATTATGATTACAAATAACAATTTGAGAGAAAAGCCTGAACTGATCTGGATTTCTGTTCTAGGGATAAAATCTTCACCCAAAATGCATATCTTGCTGTTTTCCTAGTCTTGAATTTGGGGATTTAAAGTTAGGAAAAAAGCCAAAGAAGGTCAGTTTCCAAGAAAACCTTTTTAGTAGCAGGACTTCTGTTCTTCTAAACAAATGATGAAAAACTCATTGCCCAAGATATTTACAGGGAGAAGCCCAGAGTGCCTGACATTGTGTTGTAAGCATAATATAGTAGCAATAGAAGAAGCAGCAATATCTGCCTAATGCTTTCAATCCCTCGTCCTCAGAACAGTAGACCGGCTCGTGTTAGATCCACTGGGTCCAAGTTCAGTCCTCACTGTTGAGTGTTGCAGAGATCAGTGTCACAAGTTGGCTTCTTGTATGAAAAACAGACCTTGGCCCCTGGTTTCCAGGCAGGGACACAGGCATTATGGTATTGTTTGTTTGGGTGATATTGATCTCCTCCCCTCTCCCCCCCCACACTGAGCCTTCTTGAATGCTTTCCTGGAATAGGAAAGGCACGCAAAGATTTTGGAACCTATGAGAGATCTTTCGTCATTTCTGATAATGGAATAGTCATTTGAGTCTTTAGCGGCTGAAGGTTTATGAACAGGAGTTAAGGTTGTATGTCCTCAAGGAGGAGTTTTTCCACAGTAGATACCAGAAAAACTTTTGACAAATTTCCAGCAAAAGGTCATCCTGCTATAAGATACTCTGATAATTGTTCTATGTACAGATGTAGAAACTGGCATGAAAATTTCCTGGGTCTGTTAATCTTGCAAAATTCAGCTAATAATCAGATATTCTCTACACGCAATGTCAAATGAAAATGTAATTAATACAGGTCCATAAATATATATGGGGAGAATAAACAGAATAGCCTTAGAAAAGTCCATGATGTGAAAATACTAACTTCCATTTCTGTCACAAAGCTAACTGAATTATCTTACTTCAACTATGAATCAAAAAATCTTGAGACATAATGCTGAAGGAAAGCTACAATAAATTGAGTTTGGGAGCATAGGCCATTGTCTCAAAAAGAGAAAATGCAAACGAGAATTAGTTACATCACAGCAGTTTTTTTAACAGTGAAGAACGGGAGGCAGTGATACCAACAGCTCAGTATAGGCTATGAGAGGAAAATTGTTTTCTGGTAAACTGAATTAAATCCAGAGTGACCAGAGGAGATGGTACATTCAGCTGAAAGATATTCAATAATCTCTAAATCTATCTCCTTAAGTCACTTGGTAATGGCAATATTAACGGCAAATTGTGGTTAGAGGTTACTCACTAAAATAAATAGAGCTTTGGCTGGAGTCTCCACTTCTTTCACAGAGTAGGTTAAAGTAAACTTCCTATTTTCTCACCCAGGATATAGTTTTTCCCATTGGGAAGTGCTCCAGGGTACCTAGAAACAATCAGAAACTGTTATATGAAAGGAAGAGTAGGAGACAAAGCCAGCAAACACTGGGACATTTGGACACCTTGAAAACAGACACCAGATGTTTTGCCGAGCCCAACAAAAAGAGGAAAAGTGTTGGTGTGTCTGAAGTATAGACAGCAGCTCTGACGATTAAGACACTGGTACATTATTAAGAGCTGAAAAGCAGATAGTGATTTGCCTTAATTCAAATTGGTATTTTCCCTTCTAGCTTTTACATTTACTGTATTGTCCAAGTAGTTTTCCCAGTAATGTGACATGTTTAAGGAGCTCACAGAAGAAGAGACTGGTGATGTTTCTGAAAAGATGTATCTGGCCTTCAGCAGGTAAAATTTTATCATGTCTTTTCTATTTCTTGATTCTGTGTTGACACCTTTCCTCCCTTCCCATGTGTTCAAGCTCTTCTGAACAAGTTTTCATTTCATGGAGTTACTACTGAAGCCGTAATCACAGCTGGGTTGGTCACCATGTCTCACCAGCCCAAGGCAACTCAAATTCATTGTTTTTGTAGGACCCAGTGGCAAACAGAAATTACAGCATTCCTTACCCTGTTACAAACACTCCTTTTTTCCTCACCTCTTTCAATTTGAGGAAGATAAAAACTGTCACAACTGTCTTCAGGCAGTAATTTTTCAATAGCCATTGGTGAAAAGCGCTATATTTTAACATCTGTGCATTCTTATATGGAACAATGTAGCTATTCAGAGTGAATAGACTTTTCAGGAATTACACAATCCTTTTGTAAAGTTCTTTCTCACTAATCTGCAGCTGTGCCTTTAAAGATATCCCTGGAGAGATTTAGGAAGGCAGTTGTCTGCTCCCCTTTAAATGAAAAGAAAAAAGAAAGAAAATCATATTAATTTAGTACTGTTATTAGCTCAGTAACATGAGTGGTATATGCCTCATCGTAAATACATACATACGTTTTCTTGCACTGGAATGGGAAAGAGTGGGGTTTTTTTTCCTTCCTAAAAATAATCTTCATTCTTGCACAGCTCTCCTCTGGCCTGTAGGTGTCATAGTCAGTATATGGATGAAATAGATAAATATTAGTCTACTTACATGGAATAACTTTCTGAAAAGCAATGCTCTTGCTAAGTAAGTACTATTATTTATTGAAGCTTTGGAAGTGAAGAAACTACTCTAGTGTATAGACAAGCATACAGTCTAAAGGATTTCACTGCACATTCTCTACCTCCAAAGGTGAAGCTTGCCAGATTTCTCAGCTAAAAACTTTTTTCTACGAAATCTTTTCCTGAGGCCTCAAAATCTGAGCTTGCCTGTCTTGATCCCACTCTTCATCCATTCTCTCTCTCACTCTTACTTCATCTTAATGGCTCTCTATCTCAAATAAGACTCTGAGAAGTGACTGAAAAGACTGAAAGAGCAGGATGTTCCTCCTCTCTGGAGGGAGTAGAGTGGTGGGCTGTAGCTGTGGTAAGGCCACAGGATGAAGCTGCAGTGAATACTAGGGAAACATCTAAGGAACCTAGTAGTATCAAATACCAATTCTCATACTCTGTAGCCTTCTAAGTAGCTAAGGACACCGAAGCTTAGGTTTACCCAGGCTAACTTCAAGCCATTTCCTGAAGCCATTTTAAAAACCTTGTCACGCTGTATAGTTGATACAGTGTTCAAGCATCACCAGGAGAATGCTGGTCTACCCAAGATGTCAGGTTCTCTCCAGCTGCAGTGGAAGCTAACAATTAACTCCAAAAATGACATCTGAGGTAAATATGCAAAGTCACAAGGGGTAAAAATGGGCCAGTTTCACATTAACGGTAGGATATAGTAGGATCTGATAGCATGTTAATAGGGTAGTTACATAAATGTTATTTAATCTACCATTGCTATGCAAACAAGTTTGTAAATAGAGTACAACAGTTATTCTGCTTGGACAGCGCTCAGCTACTACAGTTTGTAGAAATAGCATAACTTCCTCCAGTAGAAGATTCAGTGGGAATTCTAGTTCATCAAGGACAGAGGTGTTGGAGCATTGGACATTTGTAAAACTTGTAAAAGAGTGAACACTTAGAAACAGTTTTGGGAATGCCAGTTAAAAACTTTCAGTTTATTAACTATCTGAAAAATGGGACCAGAAAAAGGAAATTCTGTATCATATGTGTAAATGTGCAGTGCAAAGATTATAACTTAAAGAAGATTTAGCTATGTTATTGATTAGAATTAGTAACTTTCTGTCTTGAACCTTCTTTTCTCCTCAAAGATGAGGAGAAATGGTAAACAATATTTTGCTGTAATTTGAAAAATATCTGACTTATGATGCAAGACCCAAGGTGGTAAAAAAAGGATCCTTGGTTACCACCATGAACCACTCTTCTGGTTTACTAGATAATTTGGTAAAATATTTCTATGCTTATTGCTGTAGGCATATATTTATAAAAAGATCTAATTTAAGAATTTCTAATTATTGCAGCATGAAACCAGGATTTAGTAATTCTGAATAAGAAAGTCCCATCAAATACTTACTGAGAACCCTAGACCTTGACATTTCTGTGACACATGGATCTATCTATATATTCCTTTACTCATGTATTTCCAGATAATGATACAATCCCTGTGCACAAATTTTGGGATGCAACTAGAGAACCCATTCAAGTTTTTCTTGTGGCTGTATGGCTTCTTTAGCTCAACATTATTAAATAATCCCTCCTACCCGGAATAAATGAATGAGCATTTCTGTAGCTAGGAGAAGATAAAGACTGCATTTGGAAGAACTAAGGGATGTTTATATTAGATTTTCAAATCCAGTTTCAATACCTGCATGCTTCTGTTCTGATCCAAATATTTTAAAACCTTCTTAAAGTATTCTAAATGGAGCTTTGAAGTTCATGCTCTATAACAATCTTATTGCTGATCACATTACCTAGCGAAACACTTCCCCGTGCATTTACTCCAGGCTGTTAACCCCTAGTCGGCTGTAACATGCAGAGTGAGAGCATTACGAGACGATGACAGTTCTGTCCATTTTCTCAGATGCCCTCCTCTCAGCTACTAGCATATGTCTGCCAGACATTCTGTGCTATTAGAAGAAGCTGGGTGGGGTTTGCCTTGTGGTCTCTTATTTCAATCTGTTGGTGGGTAGTCTGGTAAGAAAGTGGTGCCCAAAACTTATTGTGTTATCGGGGAGCTGGCACCGAGGTTGAATTGCTATTGAAGATAAAGGAAGTAAAAGGTGCTCAGAATCAGCTCTTTATTTCTGAAAGGGCAAGACATGAGGATACTACCCACAGTTTCCAGTGCAAAGCATATTAAGTTTCGAAGATCTAGGTTCAGTTCTGGGTGTACCCACTAAGTTGTCTAATCATGCTGATATACAGAGGTCTGAGATTTGTAGAGAGTTTTATTTTTCATACTACTCAGATCAGTACTGCCTGAATGAAGAGGTCCTGCCTGTCCATCTGCTGTTGAAGTGTGTTTGACTTTGTTATGCAGAGTTTTGCTCTGGCTAAACTCTGAAGCATGAGTGACACTAGGAATCATACCATGCTCTACCTATGTTTGAAGGCTGCGTCTAAAGCACGCTTTTTGGTCTGTCCCTGGGAAGATGTGCATGTCTTTTGGAATGACGGGGACATAATATGACACACTTCAAACGGCTTTGTTTCTTCTGCATAGATATTTACACATCTGAAGAAGTCATCCTTGGCTCCCCTTGTAGCTATTGGGCAGAAACAGATAATCTAAACACATGATTTTTGACACAGCTAATTGTTGCCTAGAAGTTTTCATTTTTACTCCATTGATTCTGAAGTTGCTCAAGACCATTAGCTCAGAGGTAAACCTGCATTTGCTCACATAAACCAACCAAAAAAGCCTGATCCAAGACAGTGAAATCACCAGGAAATTTCCAGTTACTTCAGGAAAGTCTGAATATCTAAAAAAAAAATACGTTGAAAGGCTGGATGATGCAAGTCTTATTGGATGTTTCTGTACCTAAAACTATAGTTGAATTCTGCATGAGTTACCACAGCCTAGTTACAGCAGGCCACACAATGGATTGAATTGCAGTAAGAGCAACCAAGAACACAGATTAGAAAAAAATAAATAACAAACCAAATAAATTATGTCAAGATTAATAAAACCACACCCCATTATCTAATCTGATCCCACTAAGTAGGGTCTTGGGCAGCCCTTCTTTAGGATTGAGATGTTACTGGTGAAAAGGGAAAGCTTTCTACATAAGCTGCTGGGAGAGCAAGTGGAATGAAAAGAATTTGGAAAAAGTTCATAGAAAATGAAGACTGAATCTTCTTTAGAAACCTTGAATATTTTTTTTCTTCCTTTCTGTATCTGGGGATTTCTTGTGCCCTTGCAACTATTTTAGTTTACTGTTCTTGTAACTAGTCAGCGCACAAGCAACTTTTTCTTCTGCAGGCTCTGAAACTTACTGTTGCAACTGAAAAGAGATACAGCAAAGACTTCCTGCCAGAGACAAGTTTTTTGTTTGTGTGTTTTTTATTGTTGTTGTTGCTGTTGTTTTGGTTTGTTTTTCCCCTTCACAGGGTAGCTTATTAAACCAATAGCATTAATGTTTAGAAAAAATAATTTCTTTTATAAAAGGAAGAAAAAGTTATGGAAAACAATAAACAAAAAAAGTAAACAATAAAAGCCTTTCCTGAACCTTATATGAGGCACATATCAAAAGACTTTCATGATTTTCCTCAGAAAAAAACCAGCATATTAGTAACTGAGTTCAACAGCCTTACTCAGTAAAGCAACCTTATCTGTATAGGCAAAAAATATTAATGAATGTAAATTACATTGGTGACGGCAATAATCTCATGAGCAACAACTGCACTGATTTATGAAGTTACCTTGTACAAAACAAGAACTAATCCTGCAATATATCTCAATAATACTGGAATGATTGTGTTTCAAAGGCACCTGTCACTTCAGAGTCTTACCTGGTCCCATATCTTTTAAGCTCAGATAACTAATTAGCATCTCATTTATGAATGCGTCATATCAGGAAAGAAACCTGAAGTTATTGGAAAGGGTCCTTGTCAGAAAGTTGTCCTTAAGGGAAACTTTATAAGATATCCTTGCTACCGGGATTGTTTCTTATTCTATGAAGAGCGCTTTGAAGTTGCAGGTAACTTCGGAATGAAGGGTTTTGTGGTGTTTTTTTGTTTGTTTTTAATACTTCTGGAGGAAGAATTGTTGGGTGCAGCACATCTCAATCATTCTTTGACTCAATATGTTTTTGTATAACATTCTGGCAAGCAGCAAGAACTTTCTTTGTTTTGATGAATTATTATTTAAGAGTTTTCTACGACTTAATGATGCTCCCATTCTTCTAGGAAATTTTTTCACAGAAAAAAAACCTGCTGTTTCAATGTGCTACAGTATGCCTGAGCCTCTGCTCTCAAGAACATAATGCTGAAATGTTAACTAAATAAAAAGAATAAGAGCTATTTTGAAGGAACTGCTTCAGGCTGGCTATTGTGTGTGCTCCTTAGTATAAATACAGGTATAAAAAAGTTTGGATCCTGACTGAGCTGCAGCAATAGGAACGGACATGAATTATATTTTTTAAATTATTTACAGCTTCACAGTGTCTGTGGCTTTAAATTATTGATGCTGGTGACAGGAGCTGTCAATGAGACAAAGCTTCCACTGAAACAGCAGCAGCATGCTACGGTGCTGGGAACTGGTTTGGTTTAGCCCTTCCAGTCCTTATTAAGGAAAAAATGTCACTTCTCTCATGTTAGTAGAGCAGAAAAAAAGCAAGGAAGATCATTATTAAAGGAGAAGTTTCCTGCAATAGTCTCAGATTACAGTGTGTCTCTCGGAACTTTTGGGATAGCAAAAGTGTTCTAACTGAGCATGAAAGAGGTCAATCTTGGCAGTAAGTGACTGCATAATGTTTCCTGTAATTTTTTATTTTTTTTACACATAGGGTTATAGCAGCAAAAAGGTCCCTGCTGCACCACAAAGGCTGAGGAAGCACTGCATGATAGAGGGACTTTAAGGGGCACATTTGTCCCCACCTACACCCCACAGTGCATTGTCTAGGGTGGCGTAATTCCACATTCAGGCAATACCTCCAGGACAAAGGTATCAGCCTCTCCGGGTGTGGTAGAAGCACTCGCACCTCTGCTGGTATAGCAGCGACAATCGGGAGTACCGCAGATCATCTGTCTTCTTTATTACTGCTGCTCTCTCCCGCTGACCTGTGTGGCTGTAATCTCCTGAATCTGTCTGTCTATATCTGACAGCTGCCTAATAAAGTTATGTTGCTTTAGGTGCAAAAGGACACACCTGTTTTAAGTACGGTGGTATAGGGCTCTGTTTTTCCTACTGGTTTATTCAAGTTCAAAGCAACAACACACTGGGTGAAATTCATGGAGAGAAAAGGAATACTATGTTACTTGGACCTGGGGGTTGAGTTGGACCTGTTACTGCTGAAAGGCGAAGGTTCCTGATACGAAAACATCACTGAACCATGTGTGTGCACTGCATATGTACTTGCAGAGTGGAAGAGAGCTGTGGATAGATTAAAATTGCGTTCTGTACTGCTGGGGATCAGGTGCCCAATTATATAGACAAGTGCTGTATTAAGAGTGGGCAAATGACTGAAAAGAATGGTTTTCAGTTGAGGGGGAAAATCATTCCTCTTTTGTATCCTCTTACATGCACAGATGGAAGGAGAGAATCAAAACTCTTCTGCTGTCGTTTAGGAAACAAAGATCATCTTTATAACTTAGAAAATAGTAACAGGCACGTGGACACACGCTGAGGAGCCTTTGAAGCTGCAAGAAATGAAGTGTGCTTTTATAGCTCAGGTTAAATCTCACTAAAATGGGCTTGGATTAATATTGAGGCAATGGCTGCCCTCTGGTTGCAGGTCACCAAAATGGCAGGAGCTCCACCACCCCACAGGATCTAAATGGTGCTCATCTGTGTAGCCTAGAGGGGCCTCCAGCTCCACAGCTTTACATTGCCCAGGGCACTGGCCTCAAGGGGCTTGTCCCTGGACCGTCAGCCATGCAAAGGAGAGTGGTCAGAATATACATTGCTCAAGGGGCTGGTCCTTTTTTGCAGCAGAACAGCCCTGATAGATAGTGTTTGATATAAGCCCCAATATAATGGCCATAAGATAATTTTTTTCAAAGTTTTCATTTTTTCGCCACCCCTTCAAAATATCTGAAGTAATGACACCGTGTTGTAACAATGCAATGCAGGTGCCTTAAGTGTAAGCAAGGAGCAAGGACCCAGGACAATGACAGAGAGCTAAGCCATTTGGCAATGCAAGTATATCTTAGGAGACCCAAGAAACGATTTGCATAACTTTATTTGGGTGATTGCAGCTACAATACTAAGGTGAGAATTTAAGGGGTCAGCAAAAGAAACCAGCAGTAGGATCTGATAAGCTGGCCCTGAGAAAAAGCAGTGTGAAAAAGATTTTCAGGTGAACAAATGCCCTTTGACTAAAGAAGCCATGACTGAAGAAATAGTCTTGTTTGATTTCTTCAGTGTTTAGGGAAGCATATCACTGCTTCAGGAACACAGAAAATTGCCAACATAACCAAGATGCTTGATTCCATCATTAGTTTTTATTCTTTCCACTAGCATAGTTTCTATTCTTTCCACTAGCACACCAGAGAGGCCTGATGTTTGTTTGCTTAGTTAACTTTGTCTTGGTCCCACCTCCTCAAATCAGTAATGCAGCGTATTGCTCTGCCAACATTTATCTGACCATCATGGTCATAGCATGAAAATATGCAGTATATCGACTGACCTCAGTTTCTTTCTTACATAAAGATCCTTCCAGCAGCTTTTACTACAGTTAATAGGAAGATCACATCATCACTTTGATTCTGTATAAAATACTTTGTGTTCAAGGGCATTTACTATAGAGTACTGACATCAGGTAGCATTTACAGGCTGAAAACACATAAGGTTTTTGATACTAACTTGCAGGATCCAGCAAGAATATTTCATTTTGTAGCTTAACCACTAGTGAGTGGCACAAGAGCAGGNAAAAAAAAAAAAAAAAAAAAGCAAGGACTGTTCTTTCTATAAAATGCAGAGCAGGGGATATTAATGGGAAGATCTCATTGATGATATGCCATGAAAAAATGGAAGCTAACAAAATAAAACTATATAACATTAAGTGTTTGTAAGCAGAAAAATAAATTAAGGATAGATTTAGAAAATAAGAAATGTTATTTTTTAAAACCAAAATCACGAAGTACATATATTATATATTAATTCATATATTAATTCATTACATTATAAGAACCATAGCATTTAAGATTGTTCACAGTATCTCAATAGTGACATGAAACGGTGTTCATTAGGTCAGATCTTCTCACCTGTTTTGTAGGTTTTATTGTCCTTGACTGCCACTGAACACAATGAGATCTGAGGTATTTTACATATCTTGGGTACAGGGAGGGCCCTCTTCAGCGACAGAGCTGAAGTGTGTCCAACTGTATAGATTCTTTTTTCTATCAAGCGCAGGTAGGTTTCTGCAGGACCTAGCTAGCTGAGCATCTCAATCTTTGACATACATTCTCATATCTTCCAGAGAGTTAGCGAAGGACCAATGCATAGCTGCATTATTCTTAGCAAAGTAGAAACTATTGGTCATGTCTTACAGGTAGGGAAGCTGGGGAACCAGACAGTGCCCCAAACCAACTAGCTGGTGAATGACAGAGCTAGGAACTGACGATCTTCCAAGTCCTAGCCCAGTGTGACATACTTTGGACACTACCTATTTACATTTTCCATAGGAGGGAATTAAGATGAAAAGAAACAAAGAATTTTGTCTAGGTCATGAGAACAGTCAGCCACAACAAACAGGACACACCCCAAGACTTTTATCTAGACTGAAAACTACTTCTTTATGGACAGAAAGATCCCAGGCTGAACTTAACTCACAATAGCACGATGGAGGAGATGAAGAGCTGAGCAGGTGCTATGGTTCCTTCAGCTTGAGGGATCAGAATTCCCTGTTGACACCGTGCTTTATCCTTGCTAAAGCTGTGGCTGGGAGGCTGGCCCATGGAACAAAACCCTGGTTTATCACAAGTGTAATACTTTCTGCACACCAGCCATCCAATAATCAAGGCACCCCTTCATACAGGTCTTGGGTATGGACTTCATCCCCCAGCCTAAACAGATTTTATTTTTTTGATTTACATATTTTAACTAGTTCCTGTACAGATAGATTTAGAAATGATTGAAAACCTCAGCAGTGAACAGCAGGTGGTGGTATAAGACTTGGGATTAAGCACTCTCCTGACTCCAGCTCTCTACAGTTGTCACTGAAGTGTGAGGTAAACAAGCTGAGCTTTTTCTCTTACACAGGTAAGAGAGGTCTATAGTTAGAGATTATGCAGATGTCATGACTAAGACTGTTGCACTTGGTAACAAAAAAGAAGTATTAAACCCTTTTATACCAGTAATTTATGTGGCCACTTAATATTCTGGAAAAACTTGTTAACAGTGAGCTCAAATCAGAGAATGCCACTTTGTTCCCTGATTTTGGGCTTCTGTTAAAATTCCATCTGGGACATATTCTAGGGCTAGTAGGAACCTCAGTCTCACAGTGAGTTTTGGCCTGTCAAAAGCAAAAAGTCTCTGAACTCTACTCAGGAAATAGAAAGATAAAGAAGTAGGCAACAAGTAGAGGACTCTTGCCTTGAACTGCAGTGGCGAATAAATGGGAATTTTGATTTCCACCTCACCTGCCCTAACTCTTAGGTTCTCTTTCTGTTTATATTGATGGTAGATAGGAGGATAACAAATCCATCATCAAAAAACAAACAAACAAACCAACCTAAACAAAAAACCAAAACAGTTTCACCACTATTAGCACAGTCCCTATTTGCTGTCTCTTCAGGCACCTGATCCCCACTGTAATATAAAGTGTAGTTTTACACTTCACTCAGTTTCACAAAACAATGAAAACATGCGATTTTTAATTTGTGCCACCACATTAAAAATGAAGTTCTAACTAGCTCCTCAAAGGAACTTACATCAAGCTTTTTCACTAGTTCCCATGGAATGAAGCCAGCCTTCAGCCTTTACAGAGCATAGAACAATGTTTTACACTTTAAGAGGCCTGTGCCTTTTATACAGATTGTTTCTGTGGACTACAGCTTTGAAAAGCTTCAGTAAGAAGTCCAGATTTCAGTAACTTCTATCAAAGATCTAGTGCCATATAGACATGCATAAAAATAGCTTCATGTACCAAAATTGTTATGTCTACGTTCAAAACATTATGATGAGAGTCTTTACAAAGACAAAGGGAGGTGAGAGACTCCCCCAGCCCACAACCTAATGCTATTTCACAGTAACATGATAAATTACAGTCAATTTAGTTTTCCCATTTGGGGTTATTAGTACCCAAGAGATCCTATAGCAAACTCAGCATAGGAAGTGACAAGGAAAGGCGTGAAAACTTGGGTTGATGTTTAATAACTTATAAATAGTCATGCATTCAGCTCAACAGTTATACTGCTTTGTCTTCTATTTATTTTCCTATAGGGGCAGGACTATAAAACACAGACACAATGATAATAGATGACAGTTAGTTTCATATTTGTAGACTTCAGGAAAAGTAATTCACAGGGATTTTTTTGCTGTTGTTTTGTTAGACTTTTGACACAGAAGTACAGTGGCATTTTCACTGTTTTTGCTCAAGGACAGAACTGCTTAGAACTCTCTTCTCAAAAAAAGCCTCCAGAAAATTAAATGCCTATTTTAGAAACTCAGAATTAAAAATTTCTTCCAGATAAGAATTAATTTAGAGAGGAAACAGAAAAGTTTGAGTTTCGTATAGTTTTCAATTTGAGAATAGACGAAAATCCTACAAATAAAAATTACCAATGCCACTCTTTCCTTACAAGTTTTATTCTTATGATGAAAGCTTGAATCAACAAATGCTTCGGAGAAATATTAACAGGTTTTATCATCAGATGGAAATTCCTGTGTGCTATTTTTATGCAACAATATTATAGGGAATCAAATACATTCCTACATCAGAAACAAACGGAAAATCTTTATGAATTCCTTTGGCATCCATTGAAGTGTTTCACATGGCAGAGGAAACCTCATGTAAAAATTTCTTAACTGGAATAGCAACCTATCTGGCTGACTGCCTTTAATTACATGTCAGAAGAAACTCGCTTGTAGACCCCTATTAGCAGAAAATTTTGTGTTTAAATTCCACTGCTACTATGTGTGCTGTTATTTCTGGTGGCTCTGCAACTGAATGTTCTGATGTAGTATTTGAAATGAGAAGTATGATTTTCTTCCCATCTCAGGTGGCTGTTTAACTGCTTGTGACTTCTCCCTGCTGGGCAAACACCCATCCCAGCAGGAGCCTTCTTTCAGACTCCATTATATGTGAGGTCTCTATACTGCCATATCATTCCCAACTACATTTAGAAAAACCTGTTGCATATTATGTACTTTTCCTCTCAACTATTCTCAGCTGTTTGAACGGCTTCTCCAGATGCAATTACATTAAGGGCAGCAGCTTGCTTTCTTCTCTCCCTTTCTCTGCTTGTGGAGTAAGATTTGACAGACTTCCCGAGGGACTTCAAACTAAAGTTTCGCATTTGAGAAAGTTGTCATAGAACTTCCCCAGCCTTCCTGATTCCCTCAGCTATACCCTTTGCTAGTTTTAATCTTGTTATATCTCAGCTCAACACAAGTCAGCTGGGAAGTGCTTGAGCTGAACACATTTAGGCCATATTCCCCTCTGATATAAGGGTGGGGAAAGTACACACCAGCCAATCTGACTCTGGGTCATCTATTGTGGCAAATAAAAATCTTTTCAACGAAAAAGCACAAACGAAAATTTGTATTTTATAGCCCCTGCATATATCCAGTGTAAGTAAAGGTCACACAATAGGAGACTAAATTTCTTGTATTTACCTGTACAACTTATGTCTGTCTTTTATCAAGAGCTGCCATGGTGTAAGTTTGCTCTTCTCTGCAGAGAGAAGAGGTTGTAGTTGTCCAGGAGCAGCATGAGTAGGGCTACACTGTGACAGGTGCCAAGCCAGGAACCACAGGTGACCCCAGAACAGGCCAGCCCCTCTCTGACAGGGTGCCACCCACAGGGCCCAAGCTGGGTGAGCAGAGCTGGAGGTCTGAAACAGGGTCCATCAGCAGCCTCTGATATGGTGAGGAAATAAGCCACATCCAGGGTCCAGCCAGAGACAAGGCTGGAAACCAGTTACCTACAACACACACCTCAGCTCCATCCAGGAAACAAGGCCCAACTCAAGACAGGCACTCTTGTGACTCAATCTAGGCAAGAAGCAGGTGTGCTGGGCTGAGCTGAGCTGAGCTGAAACAGGGCTCCTGAGCCAATGGGGAGAGGGTGTGGGGAGTCTCCAGGTGAGGCTGGTCAGGGCTATTGGAGCCCACAGGCATCTGATGATAGCAGCTGAATGCTTTTTTGGTGATTGACAAGAGCATGAGCTGCGAAACACGTGTTCTTCAGCTAAGAAATGAGCTGATATATATGAAACAACAGGCATCAAGGGCTGTATGCTTTACTGATTTGAGGGCATATATCAGAGCCAAGGGCTGATCACCTACACTCTCCATCACCCATTGGGAGCTGCCATTCCCTACTTGCTCCCTTCCAGAGCTCTCAGTGACTTTTGTCACCTCTTCCTTCATGCCAGCAGTTGTGCGTTCCTTCCTGGCATATGGCAAGAGTCCTTGCTGCTTTGCTCCCTTCGGCTGTGCACAAAGCAGCTGGCAAAAACAATCAAATAAAGCAGAACTCCAGTGGGAATGGTAAGCTCTGAATGATTGCTGATCACCTCCTGGTTTTTGTAAAATGGAACGAGAAAAGAGCTGGAGTGAAAGAATGGAGCAACTAAAAGTTCAATTGGAGCCAAAACTCTTTGGAGATGTGGAAAACTCGCAGGAAGTTTTAAATAGCATGTCACGCTGCGCTTGCAAGCATCCGTATTAGAATGCCAGCAACAGAAGAAATCTGTTACAAGGTTGTCCTATTTCTAGAATAGCTGTCTTTAAAGTGCTTTGTGTGGCTAATAATTTCCATGTAACTCAGACAAAAGTAATGCTACAACTGTTATAAGGAAACTTGAAGAGTATGGCACCACAGAACTGCAAACCATGAAAAATACAAACTGAAGGTGAAACCAGAGAATGGTCTGTGGCAGAACTGAGGCTGAAGAGCAATTTTTAAGAGCTGGGTATGTTCCCAGCAGGAGATGAGTCTGCAAGCAGAATAAAAAAATTCTGGGGGCTACTACAGAGAAAATCAGAATTAACGCCTCATGAAACATTTTGAGTTCACCAGGCAAAGAAAATCAACCAGTACACAGTAATACTGTGGAGGATGGTTGGTGCTCTGAACTTGAAGACAGAAGAAAATCTAAACCGCTATGAGCCACCTGAGGCAGAAAGCCATGCAGAGCTCAAAGTTTCAGTCCAGCAAAAACAGCAAGTGAAACTGGCATGTATTCAGCTCCCAGGGTGTTTTATGGGGAAATTCATCAATATTTTGATGGGATGGAAGGCATGAAGGTTTAATGGAATGACGTTTTGATCTGGGGAAAAAAACTAGATGAGCATGGCTGGAGGCACTGAGCATCTATGGAGAGACCCATAACTGAAGAAACTTAAATCCTGTATGATGGAAGTAACATACCTGGAAGAGATACACATGTAGATCGCAATAAAGTTGAAGGTATCACTAACATAGCTCTGATATATAAATAAGAAGGTACAAAGATTCCTTGAAATGCTGAATTATGTAGAGAGAATTGCCTCTAATCTGCAAGATGCACGTAAAGCCCTAATAAGGGGTTGAAAAAATGAAGACAGCAGCAGCTCAGAAGTAGTTCCTGCAAGACGAGATTATGACTTTCAGCACGCAGCCGCCACGTGAGCGAACTCCCACCCTAGCTTGCTAATCAGAGGAGAGCTCTCAGTCTACTTGTGTGAACATCTGCAGTCAGCATCTAGGCTCTCTAATGCAGCTCTGACGTCTTTTTGACAGTTGTCGTCATGTTGGAGGAAGACTAAAGCACATTTAAGATGTGGATTGCTATCATGTAACTTTATAAACAGAAACAGTAGAGGAGAAAGTAGAAAAATGGCTAGGGACCAGCTCCAGGATGTTTTTTTGTTTTTTTGTCAACTTCCATTTTAAACTATAAACATACAGTTCAGTTCTGAGCTGCCAAATAGTCTCTGCTTGCATGGTGGCTTGCCTGCTATGTTTACCACATAATAATTTCCTTTGATCGGCTGGGAGGAGACTGACCTGGAAAAACCATTGGTGTTATTTTAGCTTCTGGTTGTCTTTGGGTCCAAATCTCTGCTGAAGACAGTATCGCTTAAGGAACTGCAATGTTCTGTTGTGGGAATGGCAGGAAATCTCAAAGAGTTCGGTAATAATAGTAAATATTTTTTGAAAAGGGTTTTAATGGGCATGCTTTCAAATCCTCTTTCATCTGACAGCCTGACAGAAAGATCGGAGAATTTGGAAAGCCGTGATACCTCTATGTAAATGTCTCATTCCTACCCTAATACAGAAATACTTCATGATCTTTCAGTAGCTCTTGATAGGCTACTGGGGAGAGAGAAACTGCGAGCGTACAGACAGCATTCTGATACGTCTTTTCTCTTGACATGGTAGAAACTGTAGAGTCATTGAGTTGGAAAGTCTTACATGTATGGAGAAATTAGCAGGCATAGCCAAGGGTCAGTTGGCTTTTGTTTTCTTTGTCAGTTTTCTTTGTACTGGCAGAAAACTGTATCGGAAGGAACTGTAATCTGGCAAGGCATTTCATGGCTACCAAACGAGCAATCAGAAATCCAGCTCTGCCTTACTCATGATAAAAACTTGGTAGGAAAATCTGCTTGACACAGTTGCATATCTCGTTAGACGTGACAAGAATTTACATGTTATGCTGTACATTCATTTCAATATCAAATTTAAAAGGAAAATAAAGGTATGCTTGTATTGTCTTACTGTTCTGAATTCTACCTCTGATTGCCATGGTTCTGCCCACATTGCTTTATAGATGCATTTTCAAACAACTCTGCTCTGTTTATGACAAATCTAAACTTCTGCATGCTGCCCCTAAAACAAACCTCTGTGCCCTCCAGCTTTGAGCTTTAGAACATTTGAGTTGTAGCTGAACTTGCTGATTGTCTAAAGAAATTAAAAAATTGAAGTGCTAACTTCTGTGATGTGGCCAGGAAACACTGATAAGTGATGAATTCTCTCTTCTGCATTTTCCCAGACTTCATACTGAAACAAGGTGAGACATATTCTGGAAATATCTGTACTGATGTCATTGTAGTTACACCACAAATGGATGTAGCCCATCAACTGCACTAGAGTTCCATTAGACATGAATCAATTTTTATATATATTGATCAGCATTAGGTCATGATCTTTCTATGAATATACACTGAAGAACTCAAGGATAAAGTTGAAATATAGAATCAACCAAGAGTATAAATATGACAATTTTACCTCACATTAGCAGTTGATAGTGTTTTAGCTCAAAAGGATATCTACAGTGTAGTTTCATTTTTCTGTTTTTCACAAAAAAAAAAGTGTGAAGCGTACTAAGAATGTTCCTTATTAATATCTAGGTTCATGTCAGGTACACCAGTCTATTCATTTTTTATTCCAACGAGGTCTTTTTTTGTGAGAGGTGAAAAGGGGAATTTTTAGTTCTAGGCTACTGAGATAGTTTGTTTTCATTCATGAGAAGAGGAGGAAGCGCCCACTTACATGCAGTGATAATAGTCCAACTTTAACTATGGATAACAGGGCACTGAAAGTAGCAAGCACAGACCCTTCTACCCCTACATATTATATCTATAAAATGACCCTTGCAACTTTCCCCATCAACGGATTCTGCAAAGAACATGTATTGATTGAACAGGTGCCACCTTCCAGTACTCCAAAGAACAGGCAGAACAAACCTTACCTGGTGCTTTCCACTTATTACTGCTTAATCTGCCCAGACACATGGTATGATAGTTCAATTGAGGTCATGTTGATATTTTTGTCATACTGGATATCAGGGAATGGCAAAACTGACAGTAAGACCCTCTAATTGGGACAGTATCAGTCATTTTCCTTTTCTTTTCTTTTTTTTTTTTTTTTTCCCCATGAGCCAATAGCGCATTATTCTACACAGAGAACTGCAAAAATCCCGTGGGCGGTAGGTGATTTTGAAAACAGAATTGCCTAAGTCCATTGAGGTCTTCATGTGGACTAGAACAGCTAGGGCATCACTTAATCCTGAGTTGTTTAAATTCTCCTCTGGTAATCACAGTCCCCTCCTGTTATAATGCAGGTGTACTGCTGTGACTCTATTAGTTGTTCTCCCTGGAATTTCACTACAAATGATTACTGGAACAAGGAGCATCAGTGGGTGGAGGACAAAGATTTATATTGTAACAAGATGATGTACTCTGTATGGCTTCTAATGCTACCAGTGTCTGCTCAGAAATCAGGTGTGCTATTTCTCCTTTTCATGGCCAAACACAAATTCAGCTGTGGTATTCAGCCAAGCTCATTTGCAAAATACATGATACAGTGTATGTTCTACATACATGTTTTAAATGTTGCTCAGAAGTTTTTTGTTGCCTTGTCATTTATCATCTGCCTTAACTAGTGGTTCCTATTCAGTTCCTGTCCTACTTGCTATACTTTTTACTAAGCCATAGAAGCTAGAGCTAAAAAATAAGACAGCTAGCAGCTCTGGGCTACTATCTCGCAAATGCATATTTTTACCTTCCTAAGTATATATACAGTGCTTTTGCAAGCCTTGTTCAGACAACCCTTTCGCTTCAGCCAGTCACTTAACTCCTTGATACTTTTCCTACTTCCCATCTGATCTATGTCTTTTTAATTATGAACCCAGCACTCAACAGGAGTTCGCTCTTCTTAAAGGTCACCCAAGTCTTCTTCCTGGGCAAATCCCAGAACTTCTTGTCTATTTTTCCTCTTTAAACTTCTGGCTGCTTTTGGAATTACTGATGTCTCCCCTTCTGTAATCTGTTTCTTTTCTACCTCTCTTGATTTTCCTGTAGGTATTTCCTCCATATTTGTAAGGTCTCCCTCACTGTTTGCTATATCCCTCTCTTACCTGTCACAAGTGTCCCTGAAGGTTTTACCACTGGTCTCATCTCTCCCTGGCTCTATTCACAAGAACTTCTGAGAGCTTCCAGCCCTCTGCTCTGAAATAACTTCACTGCAGTTAACAGACTGCATGCTTCTATACCCAGAAGGTTGGAGACTTAATTTTTCAAACTTGTTTGTTTTCATTTTGGTGGAGTGACAGAATGAGTACGGAGAGGGAAAGAAGGAGTGGCAATATAGTCAATATAATTGGACCCACACCCCATGTGTTGTACCAGCTGAAACCACCACTACCCCAGTTATCCAGGAAACCTTGGGATAGAGAAAGTCAGAGGAAAACAAACAAAACTAGACATTGTTATGATGTAGAAAATAAGTGCTAGAATCGTAAAACTGTCATTCCACAGTTACCATAACAAGAACAGCTTTAGATTTTCTTTTTCCACTTTATTATTTTTTTTCATTACTGAAGTAATGAAAATGGAGACAAAAAGAGTACAGGACAGTGTAATAATAAATTACAGACAAGAATTATTCCCCCAAATGTGTGTACTTCTAAAAATTTCACCAACCAGCTGTATACTTTTCTGCTTGAAGTTCGAAGCTGTCCCTGCTTTGAGGGTGTGCAACTTGCCTGAACCAGATGATCTCCTTCCAAAGTCATGCTATTGTTCTAAAAAGCTGAAAGAAACTTAAAGAAAGTATTTTCACTGGTATTTCCATGTAAAGCCTCTTAAATGGTTTTACTAGCTTCTTAAATAATTTATTTAACGGAGACAATTGTTATTTAGCACATGCTTTACCACCTTATTCAACCCAGTGTGTACAGTAAGGCCTCCTTGCAGATCCACTGCTTTCCAGGCCCACAATGATCTGTCACTTGTGATTTCCACCAGTTATGAGAGGTGAAATTTACACCTCAGCTGAACCTGTCCTGTGAAAACCACTCTAAAGCAGACATAAAAATGACTATGGTTTAATCTCTTCAGTTTAACTTCCCTTAGCAATTTTCATACATACACATAAAAATCAAATCTATGTGCTACACGTTTCTTTCCTACAAGAAACACATCTAAGGGAATGGTTGTAGTTATTTCTGTTTTTAAGCTTACTTGGTTCTCAGTTGTTATAGTGAATAAGACAAATCTTGCCTATATCTTTGTCTGAGAGAGGTAGGTTAGTCACAGACAGCTGTATAACACAGCAGTTACTTTTTGCAGTGACTAAGACCAAATATTTTATTTATTGTATGATGTTTTCTTTATGAACATAGTTGTACTGGAATCATTCCTTCTCAGCTTTTGTCCAGCTTTTTTGCTGCTAAAGGTGGATGCATTATTAATGTAGATGACAAAGGCAAAGTTATGTTGTTAATGTGGATGAATTTTCTCACGGATTCAGCTTTAGCTGCTCAAATCAGGCCATTGCCTGAGATTCTTGGAGATATATGTTGTCTTTAAAAACAAAGCTCGTTTCTTATCTTTGGAACAAGACTCTGTAAGTGTGAAAGGTAATACCTTCCCTGCAGGAAGATCTCATAAACCCCTGCAGATTCACTGCTTTAAAACCCTCATACAGATACATTTTATATCTATACCTATATCTATATCTATCTATCTATCTATCTATCTATCTATCTATCTATCTATCTATATGTATTTCCCCCCACACACCCCAGCATCCGTGTTGGGAAAACAAACAGAAGCAAACACTCTCCCCAAATGCAATCTCAAATCAAACTGGATTCCCTTTCATAACCACAGGATTTTTAGCAGATCTCCAACAAGGATAGCTTTTGAACCATTACGTGAAAACATGCCTTATTAATAAGGTAGAGCCTTTTCTTAAAAAGAGCGTTACAAGCCGACAAAAAATTACTTCTGACTCTGCTTAGATTTCTAGATCTTAGTAATACTTCTGGCTACTTTCTGAAAGTGTTTTATGATAATGAGTTGCTCTTAGCGATCTACTAAAACTGAACTCTGCTGTGACAAATGTCAGCACTTTAATTAGCCTATCTGAAACCCACAAAGGTAAGAAATATCGGCTCTGTCCTATCCCTGTGAACCTGTAGAATCACTACAAATTTTCTTTCTCCAGCCTACAAGGCAGACACCACAATGTCTTATTGGAACATGAACACTCAGTTCCTCCAAGATACCCACCTGAGGTGGGATGTTAGAGAGCTCTGGAAATTGCTGTCTCAGAGACACCCTGCTGGCTTTTGCTGCCTCCAACAATCGGCTGCGAATTCTCAATTTTCATCTTAAAATAATGCTTTTATATTTTTGCAGTGGGCAATTACAGGCATCACAGATCACAAGAGAAACAGATGCGCTGCTGACCAGTTAACTTAGTCTTGCAGAAAACTGTCTGCAGCCAAACAGCAGCAGATGGCAACTTACCCCTGTTCCACTTCATTACCTCAGTAAGGTGTGAATGGCAAGGCTTGTAATTTATACCACTTAGATAGTAGTGTTTTTAAGCATAGGGAACTTATTTCTTTTTAAAAAACAAAGTAACAGCTAACATGCACCTTCACTTTTGTGGCAGTTGGTCAGAACAGCTGAAGCCATGAACACAAGAAATACAAATACCTGAGCTTTCAACAATAGTGCCTCATAGGTTTCATGGGTTTCACACAGTATGTAGGGCAGGACTCTGAGCTCTGTGACATGGGTAAAAAAGTAATTTAATTACTGTGGAATTAAAATCAACCGCATCACACTGGAAAAAAATCTGCTGAAACTGAGAGTAGGAAGGAACTGGGTTCTTTCTCTGTTCCCCTCTCTCCCACCCTCTAAGCAAGTACGAATTCTCTGAATCCCCTATTAGTATTTCTGCAGAGTAGATAACCAGCTGTTTTCAGAGATTGCTTAGAAGTAATCACTCCGACAAATTATTAGTGTACACAATCAAGACACTCAAAGGCACTTGGGTGCTAATTTTTAGGGAGCAAGTTGCCTAAAGGATCTTGCAGTGTTTGAACTCGAAGCTCAAGACTTGGAGTCTATAACACTGTAGCTATAACACTAACTTGTCATGTACTGACCAGCTACTAGAAAAACAGTTTCATTGACTAGGAAAAAAAAATATTCTGTGTATACAAACCAAAGTGAAACAGAAGATATGGAATGATGAGAATTGAAATTAATAAACTCCAAGTGAATAGTTTAATTGTATTCCATAATGATTTGTTCTTGCTACCCATATAATAAATACTTCAGCAACATCAGTTTTCCTAGAGAAAAAGAATGGACTTACTGGAAATCATACATGAAGCTATAGAGATCTTGGTTACAGTGCTTGTAGGATCTACTCCAATTCTATTCCTAGAGGTTTTTGCAAAAATAAGTGAGGCCAAAATATCAAACATTCTTCCAACGTAACTTCTGAGCCTTTTACTACTGAGCAACTCTACCTAGCTCATCTATACAAACCTTTTAACTGAAATGCCTAGAAACACCCTTGGTGCAAGGGGACAATGCTGTACAATTCCACTGGCTCTGCTTGCTCAGAAATAATTCTCAAACAAGAAAGGTGGTTTTCCCTGAGTATCATGGGTGGGACACAACTGAATTCAGTTAAATGTTACATTTTTCCTTCCTGAAAGAAGAATCCCACATGTACAACTATCACTTCATCATCAGACATAATTTCACAATGAAATTCCTCCTTTGATTTTGTGAGAATGTGGAACTTACACTTCCAGGTTACCAGTGTTTTTAATGCATTTTGATATCTGTATTTCAGCTTCTCTGTCTGAAGAAGGCAACTGCATGAAACTATGGGCATGCTTTTCTTAGAAAAGTTTTAAGTGGTATAGTTTGCTGCATTATTTAACACTTTTTTTTCCAAGTTGCTTGTAAAACTCAGTTCACAGTTCTTTTAGAATGTTGACATTTCCCCTTGAAATTATAATTTTTGCAATGTCTTTGTAGAAATAGGCATGTAAACTTAATGCATTATGATATAGAACATGAAACTGCGTACCCCTGCCTATGTGAATTCATCACCCCATATATCTACTTTTTCATGAATCCTCTGCATGATTCACTCTACTTTTGTGAGAGAAGGTGGTTAGTTACTGAAATGAGAAGTTTGAAGTATCAAGCAGTACAGTTTCCTACACTGCTGAGAGTTGGCATGAAAGTAATTTAAAAATGTAATCAGTAATGCAAGGAAAAGTTTTTAAAACTGTCAGCTAATAGTATGTTCCTCAAGGCATCCCTAGAATTAAGTATTTTTGTCAATTATTTAGTAAGTGCCTAATTTGCTACTACTGGGGAAGAAAATTACATGGTTGCTTCTAAATTATTAAACAATATTTTGATGGCATTGACGGAGCAAATAGCAAGATATTGACCACAGTCATCATGCTATAGACAAATTCTTGCAGTTTTCCTTTTTACCTTTTTATGTGAAATTGAAGAGAAGAAAAATGTCATTAAGTCTTATGAACTATATGTGCAAACTGTGATTGGAAGCTATGCCAAGAGTTCACCTTCTTTTAGATTTTCTTGTAGACTCACTAATATATAGGGATTTTTTTCTATGAAAACATTTAGAACTTCACAAAGAAACTTGATTCTACTGTACAACTTTGTGGCTTTACAGGATTTTTGCTCTTCATCGATTTCAAGATACATTTTCAGTCTCGTGAAATAAATGTCTGCATCTTTAATAGCATTTTAATAAAATGATACCTAGACTTCAGGCTCACTATAACTTTACCTCCTTTTTTTTTAGGCATATTCATCAGGAATGTTTATTTTTTTTTCCTTAAATTTCAAGTGTCCAGCAGCTCATCGTGTCACAGATTGAAATGTAGATGTCCAGAGAGCTCAAGAGTTCATGACCAGGCAGGAGGCAGACACATAGCTCACAGCTACAGATGGAAGAAGAGGGAAGGGCTACTCATAGTGCCCGGTGGAGATGAATTTGGATTTAGGTGGTTACTGTGTCTGCGGTATGGACAGGAATTGTCCTAGGGAAAGGTTAGTTCTATGCTACGGAAGAGATGAGAGATTTGGATGAGAACAGGTTTAGAGGTGGACTTAGCAGTGCTAGGTTAATGGCTGGACTCGATGATCTTAAAGGTCTTTTGCAACCAAAATGGCTCTATGGTTCTATGAAAAGGTGTTCACAGTGGAAGCACTGGAGTGTTTCTTTGAATTTTTACACAACGAAATTTGGGTTGATGACCACATTTACAAGTATATAGCTGTGGCCATGTGTAGGAATGATCAAAAGGTGGACCAGAAACCTTTACCAATATTTAGTGTGTACAGGAAAATGAGGTAGTGCGGAGTTCTTCAAAGTACGTACTTCAAATTTGTAGTTCTAGGAGAATCCATGGTCAAGAGTTTTATTTACAGAATTTGTTGTATTAATTAAAGAACCAATCAAGACCATTTTAGGCTCATAATTTTTTCCATGTTCTTGGGAGCAATTATTTTTTGCTTTCAAGGACAAGCTCCACGAACACTCTTAGAATAATTTGCTGACTTATTTCAAGTCCTAGATCCATTAAGATTGAAGCTTGGCTAACTACTATTGGAAATAGGAGGAGCTGCTCTACTGCCACATCACCACAGGAGATGCACACAAGCACACGCACAACTGCATATGCCATTCTTTATTTTCCTTTTTTTTTTTTTTTTTTTTTTTTTCGTGTACAACCTGGTCATGGTGGCCTTCTCATAAGAAAAAGAAATCCACAACGTAGTGGCAGCCCAGAAGTTATTATACCTGTATAACCACTGACAGCTTGTGCTTCTGAAACTTGGAAACCTCTCACACACCTTCTATGCGTGCGTACCTTCTGCAATGATACATTTCCAGATGAACACCCAATAATAAAGGAGATAATCAAAACTGCTACAGAATTATAAAAAATGAGATCCTGTTTGGAAACAGAATCTTATGCATTGAAATAATTTTTGATTGCTTAGATAGGCTCTTAAGCGGAGCTGCCACCTGCCTTGTCCTAAGAAAATTTTTTTCCATTAATGTCCAGTCTAACCTGTTTTGCTGCAGGTTAAGCCTGTTGCTTTTCTTTCTGTCAAAACCAAATTGCCTCCAAGGCATTTTTAACCCACATCACATTTAGCATCCACCGGGCTCAACACCTCATGGATTACTCCTGTTTCCACTGAAATCAGTGGGAGTTTTGCCACTGAGAACAGCACACTGGCTTTAATTAGGGAACTCTATTGGTGCTTCTGAGAGATAGTAATTTTTATATTTCTTCCGCAGGTGTGAGGATGTGGGCATGAAGAATGGGATTAATTTTATCTAATGTCAGCACTTTGGCATCCAGTCTAACTTAATCTTATAAGATCCCTCTTGAAGTCAATAGGAAGAGGAAGGGAACTTTGGAGGGCAGTTCACTCTTCCTGTCAGGGTGGGATGACTCCCTCTCTGTGAGGTTACAGTCTCTCTAAAACAAAGAAACTTGACTTCCTGCTTTCAGATCAGAAAAGGGCAGAAGAGACTTCAGTGATTATTTCTTTAAATGAAGCAGTGACTGTGTGGATTTTTGGACTGAAGATAATGCTCTGCTAGTGTGGTTGGGATATGGACACTGTGGGGAACAACTGGTCCTGTTCTATAATATTAACATAGGATGTTACTCTGTTTTGCTGCTTTTTTTCTGTTTCACATCTCCAGGATTCCCATCAAGTAGAAATAACTATTAATTCTGTGTAACATGCCTGACAGGATCCTCTATGCTTGACCAGAAAGTTGCAATATTAGTCTGGTGCACATTTATAATAGAAATGCTGCAGTGGGTTGTCAGTGAGAATCACTGTGATCTGGGGGAGAGAAATTTCTCCTGCTTATTTTAAGCTCAGTGTTGTAATTTTAAATGGTTTTCTTGGAAGACACTTAGTCCATGAAATCGTCAGAGAAACAAAGATTAGTTGGGTGTGCCAGTATCACCATCACAAGCCACTCCTGTGGTATTGCTAGGAAACAGCTTTTTTCCTCCATAGATATTGATGGCCATGTTGAAAAGCTTAGTCCGGCCTCATGTAGAAGAACCAATCCATCGATACATTAACGCTCCAGCCTGGGTAATCACACATGGATCATCACCTTTAATGACTTACTTGTTACACAATTTGTTACTTTCAAAATTTGAATGAAAGCATCACCAAAACTGTCCATAGAAACTATGACTTTTTGTAAACTCAGCCTTTACTATGGGAATTGTGGGCCTTATGAGAAAGCCAACAGATACTGTATCACAATTAAAATGGGAGATAATAACTGAAGAATTTCAAGTCCAAAATTCTCCAAAGTTACTTTACAGCCATTTTTAGAGGGCACTCAGAGGGTTGTGATCAAAGGTGCCGAGTCTGGTTGGAGGCCTGTAGTTTGTGGGGTTCCCCAGGGGTCAGTGTTGGGTCCCATCTTGTTCAACATTGTCATCAATGACCTGGATGAAAAGACTGAGTGCACCCTCAGCAAATTTGCTGATGATACCAAACTGGGAGGAGTGGCTGACACACCAGAAGGCTGTGCTGCCATTCAGCAAGACCTGGACAGGCTGGAGGACTGGGCAGAGAAGAACCTGATGAAGTTCAACAAGGGCAAGTGTAGGGTCCTGCATCTGGGGACGAATAACCCCAGGGACCAGTACAGGTTAGGGGCGGACCTGCTGGAAAGCAGCTCTGCAGAGAAGGACCTGGGAGTTCTGGTTGACAACAGGTTGACCATGAGTCAACTACGTG